>CAEFZX010002769.1:0-74528 GCA_903066825.1 Alfaro cultratus | reverse complement strand
TTTTTGTTGGTTTATGTGGGGTGTTGATTTTGGTCTGGTGACAAGAACATGAGGTGAGTTTTATCCAGTCACTGATTCAATCAGTGACTTTTATCCAGTCACTGATTTTGTTCTGACAGGCGTCTTGAACAAAATAATCTACTGCTTTGCTGTCCTGCTCTTTATATAGTAACACAACAATAAGCTTTATGTTTGGGTAGAGCCTTCAGTCTTAATAAGAATGACGGATTGTGCTCCTTTGGTCACCAGGTGGAGGAGGGGCAAGTCAGCATCACTCGATGTACTTACACTAATTTTGGTACATATTTTTAAAATCCTGGTAGGCCTAGACAACGGTGGAATTAAATATTATCAAATCAGATTTTTATCTTAAATTGAGAAACACCACATTAGTTGGCACCAGGAGAACTACTGATCTTTTAAGTAATCATATTAAGAATTTACCCACCAACAAATCTGGTGCAGATTATCAATCATACTCATCATGATTTTTATATATCTGTATATATTTATAGTTTGCTTATAGTTTTTCAGGAATTTTTTTGTGTACTCTGGCAGTCGAGCAACATTTCGTTGCCAAATTCACTGTTGTGTCTTTGTGCAACGACAATAAACTAAATCTAAGATACTGGATTTCTCATCTAAAAGGCTGCTTCAGTTCCTGAAGAAACTCCTGGAACATATTCAGTTAAGACAAAAATTTCAATTAACCTTCTCCTTAAACACCTGGAATTTAGAAGCCAGTAATAAATTAATGTCAAGAGAAAAATATGATAAAGATATAATTTCTGGAATGCCCAAAAAGTTCAGGAATCAATAAAAAACCTGAACTATGATTTTTTTCTCACATCGGACACTATTTTTCTTGTGTGTAGAGCTAAATCTGTATTTCTTTCTAATGAAAGTGATACTCATCACTTTCATTTGTTTGAAATTGAAGCTAATTGTATTAACTGAAATACAGTATTAACTGTACAGTTAATTATACAGTTAATTGTATTAACTGTATCCCAGTTAATACAATTAAATGAAAACCAACCGTATGGTTTCCAATATATTTATTACAACAGATGCAGCAATCGATTGGTCAGTTTTAAGACTCTGCCTATTTTCTCTTGATCGACTACTGATAAATCCTGAAAAACTATTCAGGAAATATTGCTTATGAAAGAAAATCAGGTAAAAATTAGGGACAAATAGGTTTGTCACAATAAGCAATAAATCAATTAATTGCATAATACAATAAAACAAGCTTGATCATTTCAATTTGCATGATTTATCTTTTTTTTCCTCTCTCTTTCTACCAAAAAGTGGATAACAAAAGTCTCCACTCTGGTGCATTGGTCTCAGCTAGACCTTTTTTGAAGGGCAATTTTGTTAACAGAGACTTCATAACTCATTGTGTTTGTCGTTTCTGTTGTTTTGTTTATTTATTTTGGACATGTCTGCCAGTTCCGGAATTAAATATTTGTTAGAATTTTAAAGATTACTGATCTGTAAGTGGGTGGACTTGCTTTATTATGCCACATTATGTGAAAATAGTCTAAAAATAACAATATTATCATTTATCACAATAACTTCTGGGACAATTAAAATTTGTTATTGTGGCAGGCGTAGGGAAAAAGGCTGTGCTTTGATGTGCAAATTGGGATTATTAAGTCAGTCCTTCACTTTCTGTTTGATTACAACCTCAAAGATCCAGATACAAGTCTTTTTTTTTTCCTTTATGTGTTATAATTTCTTAACTACAATGCAAATCATTCAAAATCAGATTTGGCAGCTCAAAATAAAAAAAAATCTCAGAAATCGGATTGGTCAAACAAGCCTTATTTTTGCATCTCTCAGATTTACCACTATTTACCTTTAATCTAGGTGATATCTAAAAAAGTTATCATATTCTGTGACTTACATGAAAAGCACGAGTTGGATGACAGGAGCTCCTCTCAGAAGTTCACTAAAGGAATTAACGAAGAGGTCATAGGCCAGCAGAACCAGTTGGATTAGAAGCACCAGTGAGTAGTTTCCAGTCTGAAGCATCTTTCACACTATCTTCACTGTCCTCTTTTCCTTTGGCTGGTTACCTTCACGCTTCTGACTGGTAGATCTATTCGCTCAGCATGAACCCCGTACATTCTTCAGTACAAAAATACGAGCCATGTGATTGTACAAAGTGGAAAAATAGTCCATTCACATAACTTATTTGGTTGCTTTTTTAAAACAAATGTTCTGAAATATTTTTTGGCAGAGATAAAAGAAATCTGAGGACCCAAGTCTGTCCAAACTGTCAGCGAAACTCTGGTACTTGAGCATGCTTTATCCTGTATGATGGCATCCTTCATGTAGAAAACCCCCTTGAATGCATCACCTGCAAAGAAAAAAACAGAGGCAGTAAAATAACAGGAAAGTTGCAGAGTAATGCAAAACGTCCAGCAGAACATAACATCCTGGGTTACGTGGAAATCTCCACCGATACGAGGAGTTGATGTAAGAGCTCCTCTGCCTCAGACAGCTAAATTAGAAGTAAACCCATCCATGTAAGGTCATCATGCTGTTACACAGGCAGGCATGTGTAAAGGTCGCTGCTGGGATTATGGCTCTGAGCGAACTAAATTTACGCGGGCACGACGACAATCTCTTGTTTTGTTGCTGTTGTTCTTCCATCTGCTCTTATTCCCCTAATGACGACTGTCTGGCGCTGTTTCTGGTAGAGGATAATCTCGGAGACGGATAAGTGTGGGATTTCTACAAAATCTACCCACCTTTACAACTACATCGACTGTTATACAAGCAGAGTTTAAGAAAATGGTCATTGCTTACTCACCTGGAGTAAAAGTAGCTCTTCATTTCACCTCTTTCTACTTTTTCCCCCCAAAACGATGATCGCTTAACGCATCCCCCAGCCCTTTTCAGCAGTATCGCGTGTATTTCCGCAATTCCATGGTAACGCTTCATTTTTACCGTAATGGCAGCAAAGCGAGGGCAAGTTCATTTGTGTAGCACAACAAAACAAACAGGAAGTGAAACTGCTTTGAAGAAAAAAATAAAACAAGCTAATTCATGTAAATACATTTTTAAAAAAATTACATCAAAAGCGCGAGAGTTTAATTTGAGCATAGCATTATTATTGTTGTTGTTGTTGTTATTATTATTATTATTATTATTATTATTATTATTAGTAGTAGTAGTAGTAGTAGTAGTAGTAGTAGTAGTAGTAGTACTTACAAAGATGTTTTTGAAGGAGCCAATTATTTCTGCACATCCCTCACTTCTATGAAATTCATTGCAGAGTGTGGTATCTGATGACTTGAAAAGTCAACGTGCTTCATTTCTGACCAGCAGCTCTGAAATGTATTAGACCAAGACTATCCAGTGCCATATAAACAAATATTTTTTTTTAATATATATATTATTTTACAGTGAGCCAATGCTATGCTTAATGTAATGTAGCAAGATCCAAAGATTCCATTTTCCTGGCTACAGTCAACATTACGGTAAACATATGAAACGTGCAGTCGCCCTCTAGTCTCTAAGATCGGAACTTGAGTGACTGACTTAAGTGATCAAAGGTAGTGAACTCTGCAGTAACGCGGCTGCAGCAGGTATGTAATCAAACTTTTTTCAACTTCGGTTAGCTTATTATGCAACATGTGTCTCTTAAATTAACTCTGATCTTCTTTTTACTTCACTAGTTCACTGTAAATTGTTGTCTCTGTGGGGGGGCTTCTGCTTTAATTAATTTTTAATGGTCTACTGTGGTGAGTTTTGTTTCCTCTGCTTGAAATGCTGCCCTAAATTTCAAGTTTCGCATTCACGTTAGGGCATTAAACGTGTCCTAAAGGCGTTTAACAAAATGATACGTGCAATTTCAAACGCAGATATGAACTTTGTTTGTTAAACCTGTTATTTTATCTCAAGTGCTCTGGTATTTTTTGTGGACATATGTTTGAAGTTGAACTTCTGCCACCTCTTTAAAATTTATGTAAAATGAATAGAGTCTATTGCAGTTTATGAACTTTGGTGTGGCTTCTGGCTTGTTTAGAGTTCGATTGACACACTAAATCTCTAAAACACATTGTTTGCACAAGTCTCTTATCTGGTGTACTATATCCTTTAGTTTTGAAAACTTCCCAGACCACCAGCTAGAGAATTTACAACTATTATCAGCTTTTGGTTTATGTCTTAACAGATAGCAGAGCAGAAAGATACAGTAGAAAGGTCAAGGCATGTTATAGTAAACCTGACTTTAGTTCAGCATATGATAGTCCAAAATTGCTTTTGTTGGTTTATAATGAAAAATGTGACTTATGTGAATTCACTCTTGCTGTAAAAAACGTATACCTTGTTGTATTCAATAGAAAATTCCAAATGTTGATGTCGCTACTAATGCTGTTTCCCCGTAGCTCTTTGGAGTTAAATCTGCTTGTAATTGTGGTAGCTTTGACAATGCAAACAACTGCAAATGTTAAATTTGCATCTCTTTCCCTCGTTCTAGCTTCTCTCCCCTTCAAGAATACATAATTCTTCTCATGTGACACCATCCTGATTTTAATCACATACACATCCTGCTCTCCTTTTAGGGAGAACAACTTGTTGTGCAAAGCTGCAAAGCTGTATATGATCTTGACACACCTTGGATTGATAATTTAGCAATAAATATGAAGGAATAATTTCTTGAGCTATAGTGGCTTGATACAGAATATCTGAAACTGTTATGAAATGTGGTGGAGATCAGACCGACAGCCTTCGTGTCATGTGCTCAGTCATAGTTTACTCTGCACTGTGTTTAACAAGGGAGTAGTCTCATGGACACTTTCTTGCTAATTTAAGACAGCATTTTCTACAATCATACAAGCAAGACATTGGTTCCAATTCATCAGGAGAGTTAAAGTCCTGTTTTGTAGACTAGAGATAGACAAATCATAATGACTGAATCATTTATTTCTCTTTTTTGTCTCCCTACAGGAATGTCTATGTGGCTAAAAGATGGTGAAGTGCTGGTGGGCCAAGGCAGGGGTCAGGCTGTCCCACTAAGCCCCAGACTGAGGAGCCTACCGTCTGGCAGCCCCAGGATGAGTCAAAGACGTAGCCCGCTGGCTTCACCACATGCCAGAGAGCCGACGCCGCTGAGCCCACAGGCAGAGACCATGGGCAAAGCCAAAGAGCTCTTTGTTCTGTGTGACAAAGAGGGGAAAGGGTTCATCACAAAACGAGACATGCAGGTATGGTGGCTGGTTTGATAGAGCAGCAACTTTAAGGACATTTTTAAAGTGTTGATTTTTATGTTTTTGATGATGACGTTGACGTTGTGTTCAGAGGTTAGAAGGCGAGTTGCCGCTCTCCCCAGAACAACTGGAGACTGTGTTTGAAAGTTTGGACCGAGAGAACAATGGATTTCTCACTCCTGTTGAGTTCAAAACAGGACTTGGTGAGTGGGCTGTGAAACGAAGCAAAGCTGTTTGTGAAACACATTGCCTTGAAAAATTTCCATATCCCTTGTATTTTTTTTTCACATTTTTGTCATAATCAATCACATTTGGTACTTGATGTCAAAGACTAATACAAAGTAGTACATAATTATGAAGTGGAAGGAAAATGATATGCAACTTTAGTTCTGTTTTACAAATAAAAATCTGGAAACTGTCTGCATTTGTATTCAGCCCTTCTGGGTCAGTATTTGTAGAACCACCTTTCTCAGCAGTTTTTGGTTTTGTCTCTACCAGCTTTGAATACTTTGAGTTAAAATGTTTCCCTTTTTGCAAAATGGCTCAAGCTCAGTCAGACTGAGACAAACATTTTCAGGTAATGCTACAGACTCTTAAATTAAATTTAGATCTGGAGTACCTCTGTCCTATTTTCGGGTGTTTTACAATATCAAACAGCCATACTTCCCAGCATCCCCACAGCGTGATGCTGCATCCTCCATGTTTCACAATGGAGATGGTTCACTCTGGTGATATGTTAGTTTTCTGCTAAATATTTCATTTTGCAAAAAGGCCAGAAAGTTAAATTTTGGTCTCATCAAGTCATGAGACCTGAGTGTAGTTTTTTTGCGCTGGATTTTAACCGTATCAGTGAAGTGCTACAAATGTATTCTACATATTTAACATTTTTCTTTGTTAAACATTCATCATTTTTCTTCCACTTGAAAATTATGGAATACTTTGTGTTGCTCTCCTATGGTTTACCTTGAAGTTAGTGACTTTAACACAACAAAAAGTTGAACATATTATTGGCTCCTTGGCTCAGGTGAACTGATGGGTGTGGATGAAACGGCTGAGCTGAGCCCAGATGGATCAGAGACAGACAATGTAGACTGGTCCCAGGACCCCACTGCAGCCAGATTTGTCAACATACTAATGGAGCTGGGTGCTGACAAGATGTTCAAAGAGTAAGATGTGTTACTTACTGAATGTTAGTGGAAATGTCCCCCAGTGAAAAAAGGTTGCACATTGTCGCCGAGAAGGGAGGGTGTGGTGTTTAGCTGGATGGCAGGGCCTCTATGCTTTGAGCACCAGATGCCAAAGAATGACAATGAGTATGAAAATGATGTGACTCACGATCTGTGCCATTTATCTGTGGTCCTAAATCTTCAAACTATCTGGAAAAAAAATAGAGATTTTCAATATATTTATTGTAAAAATCAACAAAGGTACTGAAATAGTTTATTACTGTTGGGTTTTTTGGCCTCCTGTCTGTAGATTACAGAACTCTTTTACAATCTGTTTAAAAGAAATCTGTATTTGCCAACATTAGATTGAAGATGAACCATAGGAATATGTATTTATTAGATTTCATATACTGAATTTAAGCGTATGGTTCCTTATTTTTAACAGCCAGCAGGAGCTTTTCACCCTGTGGTGTGAGCTCCAGAGAGACAGCCCAGAGCTGCTCAGTGCCCTGGAGTCTCTGTTAGTCCACGCTGTGTCCAATCTGCAGGACGCCATCAGAGAGAGGGACACCCTGGAACAAGCTCTTCTCAGGTCGCTCCTTCCCCCTGCTGCTTAAATGCTCTGCAGTTTATATGAAAACCATTTGAAAAGAGTTAATCTTTTAAACCTGTTTTGCTTCAGAAGGGAGAGCGAACATGACAAGATGGTCCGATCCATATATGAAGAAATGGAAAGCCAGATCAGGGAGGAAAAAGAGAAATGGGCCGCTCAGGTACAGGTATACAATGCTCTCAAGTTCTGGCATTCTTGGCAAAGATGTGTTCAAAAGTCTGGTTGTTATGGAGATTTAGTAACCCCACTACCCCCCGCACCTCCAATGGATCTTATTTGCTGCACTTCTCACACAGTGAATTTAGGAGATCTGCTCCATCAACCTTTATTTAAACAGGATGGAAAACAATATATTTTTTACAAGAATGTCCTGGCAAGTGACAGAGCATAGTTACGAGCAGTCGGTTACAGATCGATACACTTTTACTCAATAACAATATAATTATTAAAAATTTAAGACCTAGGTCTTAAATCACCTTAAAGTCGAAGATGCACTGCCTGTTTTTTTTTTTTTTTTAAATGTTCCTGAAAGAATAAAATGAGACAAATTCCTGTTCTGAAACTGAGTCTATGCTGCAAAATCAAAAGCCTTTTTACCTTCAGTCCCATCCTGTATGATGAAAACCTGAACTTTTTCTCTTCATATTTATATCCCAGGGAATAAATGTGAAGGAATATTTGAAAATTCACTTTTTTAATCCTTGCTTCATAAATATACTTAAGTTTTTCTCCAGTTTTGTGTAGCTTATCTAAAAGCTAGATTTATTTTAAATCTTTCTATACATCTACTTCTAGATGTAGAAATAAATTTAAATTGAGTAATTCAACCAATGTACCATTCAGTTAAAAAGCAAAATTGTTTTAATTTATTTTTGCTCCATTTTAAAATGAAGGACACCTTAAAGGAGAAGCAGAGAGGCCAACAGTTGGAGGAGGAGCTGAAGATGCGGGAGCAGGAGTTGGAGAACACAATGAACAAGCAGAAAGAGGTGGGGGCATCCCAGCAGTGGTAAACGCATCTCTCTGTAAAGTGTTTGTGTTCACGGGGCTCTGCCTTCACTTTCAGCTCGAGATCAGAATCCGAACACTGAATTGTGAGCAAACCAACGTCAGGGAGCAGAACCGGCAACTGAGGAGCCTCAACCGCCAGTTGCAGGAGCAGGTGGAGAGCAGCAGAGAGAGGCTGCAGTCCGCACTGCGTCAGCTCAGCCTGCTGCAGGCCAACGCCGCTCAGGAGCAGGTGGCCCGACAGAGGTTAGCACCAAAACACGTCAAGTCTGATGAAAGTGATCATTCAATGAATTAACTTTCAGTTAATATCTGGCAGGTTGGTTATTCATTAGCACTGTTTTCTTGTGTATCTCTGTAGGAATGTAATGAGGGTATCAAGGAACATCAAAAAGGAAAAGGAAAGTCTGATGAGACAACTTGAGATATTAAGGTAAGCTTAACCAATCTCTTATCCCAACACAATTAATAGATAGAAGCTACATTGTGAACAGGAGAGTTTTAACCACCATTGCTTTTGATAGACATGGCTTTCATTAGCTGCTTTTATTATTTTATGCTCTGATGCATTTAAAACTAAACAAATCTGGTTGAATGTAAATGCTGATACTTGTAATCGGTGCTGCTATCTTGCAAGGTCCTGTTTGGGGAAAAAGAGATCTCGATGGTTTTATTATTTATTTATTTATTTATTTATTTTAATCTGGTTGGATAAAGATTGTCATATATCAGTGTGTTGATTAAAAAAAAAAAAGTGTTGATGTTGTCTCACTTTATCATGTTTCATTTTGACTTGTGACTATGTAAAAGACAAATTATATCCTCTGTTTGATATAAACATTATTAATGTTTCTGTTCTCTAAAGTTAGTTGTATTAAATGACAGCAATGTGAGATTCTACCAGCTAAATGACAATTAACTGCATGGACTGTTTGGTGTCTGGCTGCATTTAAATGAGCACTTATGAAAAATTTATAATTTTACAGCCAATCCAAGACAGTAGAGAACAAAATCATGTTTTGAGACTAATAGAAACATGAATCCCCAAAGAGCTGTTCTTTTGCTTGGTGCTTTGGTGGAGGAGGCATTAAACTCATAGAATGGATTATGACTTCACTATAGGGAAGATATTTCCCTCAGTAATCATTTTTGATGTTTTCTCTCTATATTAGCCATGTATTTACAAATTTTTATATATTTTTTTCTTTAGGGATATGAACAGGAGGCTGCGAGATGAGAAAGATGCCCAGCAATCACTTAAGCTGGTTAGTCACCGACACACTGTCCTTTCTTCCCAGCCATTTCCTTATCTCTTCAGTGAAGACCCTTGTCCTCCTTGGACCCGGCAGGTTTATCCAACCTGAGCCAAGTCTTGAAAAAGCACTGTGCTTTCCTCCATCCCCTGGACAATGATTGCCCTAACAGGCAGCTCCTGCTAATGACTTAATAATCTAAGTTTTCTGTGGAAGTGGTCAGTGAAGTCACAGTTTACTGTCCCATGTCAATGGGAAAAAGAAAATGTTTTTGTTACCCTTACTGAACCCAACAAGTAAACTAAACTGGCTTAATGTTTGTTACACCATGTCAGTAAATTTGTCTTCAAGTGAATGCCATACATGTTTAATTTTTATTCACAGAAATGTCTTGAGCAGATGCTACGTCTTGTATTTTTTTCTTAAATTATAATTTATGAAAGAAAAACTGTATTATTGGAAAAAACATTAAATTATTTTGCTGCAGAATAAAGTCTTTTTGACTCCATTTCTGTCTTTTTAAATGTGAAAAGCATCCAGAGAAAAAACTCATGTTGTCCACGTAATCTTCTAGAATCCAAACGTCACCAAGTCTCTGCAGAAGAGAGGGTCAATATTAGGCAACTACTTGCCACAAGACAAGCCAGTAGGAAGGTTTGTATGATTGACAGTCTCCATTTCTCTTTTTTTTTTTTACAGTAATGAGGCAGACAAGATTCAGTTATTTTTCTTTTGTGTTGATTCTGAAGACGGCTGAGCTCTTCTGAAGAGTTGGAATTGATTGATACTAAAGACGTCACAGATTCATCCAAGGCCTGTCTACCGTCATGTAAAGTCCTAGATGAAAATGTTGAACAGATTCAAACTCAGGTGGTGAGAATCTTAAATATTCCCTCTTAAAAATATAAGACTAGACCAAGAAAAGTGTCAAGTTTGGTACCTTTTACTTTGCTTTTAGAGCAGACTTGTCGGTCTACAGCGAGTGTTTAAGGTGGTGTTTCTGGGTAACTCGGGGGTGGGTAAGACCACCTTCATCCGGCACTACTGCACTGGAAACTACTGCAGTAAAATGAGTTCTACTGTGGGTAAGCAATTCTCTATTGTACACTAGCATTCCCATACATATGTGAGAGGCATGGGTATCACAGGGCAGTATAGTTTTTAAGATTGTTAGTGCCACACTGAATTAATTACTATAAAATGCATTTTTTAATACTGAACATAATTTTCAAATCTCTGGAGAACTATGCTATCTGGTTATTACTGGTTATCTACCAGTAATAGATAATGGTTATCATACTCTTTTCATGTTCTACCAATGGAAATGACAACATTTAAAATTTGTCAATCTCGGACTGTATCTGTGTTATGATCCAATCTGGAACCTAATTCTGGTCTTTTCCAGACCTATAAGACTGTGGAAGCAAGCTTATATTTCCAGACTGTAGTCGGCATGCCATTGTCCAAAAGTTCTTATTCCCTTCTCGCTTACTTGGAAAACATCTATTCTTGAGATTTTGAACAATATAAATGTCAAAATAACGATGTACTATATATCTTCCCTTAATTTCTGGTCTTTGCAGTTGGTCTTAGGATATTTTACAGCAATATAACTATAAGAATACCAGAGATTTTACTGAGCATTACTTCAGTACAAAGGTTTAAAATGGACATAAAAACAAATAGAAAAAGGAAATATTACTGCGGTTAGCTTGTTGTGTTTCTAACCATTTCCCAAGTGACAGCTGAACTTAATAACCCACTGCCAACTCAGTCTGAGTCAACCTTAAGTTTCATGTTTCATTGCAGACTTTGAGTCTTAATCACCAGTCTTGCACTGTGGAGATTTTTTTTCTGCATGGACTAGTTGAGGTTTAAGAGCTTTGGGTAAAACTGTGTTTATGTTCAACCATATAACCAGATAAAAACTTAATTCCTTGGCACCTTTATTATTCTGTATAAATCTAGAGTTTGGTGACTAAAAACAAAAGTGTTGATTTAAATTGAATAATATTAAAAACTAGTTTTTAAGCAACACTTTTTGATTAATGCCTCATGCTTAAATTCACTTTTAAGCAGTATGTCCTCGAAAGGACAAACACCCTGCTGTGTAAACAGCCACATGGAACGGTACTCCGTCATGTCTACCTGACAAAAATACACACCTAGTATTTACACTTTGTCACATGTCTGCTGCTTGACATCAGAGAGGAGGGATTAGGATAATCCCTCCTAACTCTGAATTTTTTAACACTTTGTCACATTACAGTCCTAATTTTCAAAGTATGTTATTGGAATTTAATAAGTGAGAATGTGGAGGAAAATTAACATGTTTAACTTTATTTGTGTGGAAAGTTATAGCTTGTCTGAGTGAAGACGGATTGGCACAAAGTTTTACATAATTGTTTGAAAGGAAAAGTTTTCATATTTTTCTAAATCTTATTTTTTTGTACTCAACCTCCTCCATCAGTACTTTTTAGAATCATCTTTTATTATAATTACAACAAGAAACTTTGGGGCAGCTCTCTGCCAGCTCTGCTTCATAGACTCAAATCTCTGCTTTATATTCTGGTAACACCTCAGGCCCAATCAGATTGGATAGAGAACATCTGAGAACATCTATTTTTAATTAGAGCCACAGACTTCATGAGGATTTAGGTCTGGACTTTGACTGGGACATCCTAACACAAAGTTGCACTTTGATCTAAACCATTCCAATGAACTGTAAGGTTGCCTGTTTGTTCAAAGCCGTAGTCCTGCTGGAGACAAAAATACACCGCAGTCTTTTGCATCTTCTAACATTATATCTTCCAGGATAGCATTGCATCTGGCTCCTCCCATCTTTTCATAAACTCAACTCTCCTGCCCCTACAGCAGCATGACGGGAATTTTGTGCTCATGGGGGATCAATTGGGGTTAAATAAATATGCAACATTTTTCAGATTATTGGTAAAAGAAAAAGAAAATAAAACAGGGTAATAATATATCCTTTTCTTTTCACCTCATTATCATGCATTGCTGTGAGCCAGTATGTCACAAGTAATCCCGATAACACAGTGAAGTTTGTGGTTGCAACAAGATAAAATGTGTCTGTCCATCTGGATAGCCCGGGTTTGTCTAGATGTAACTGTGATTACATGTAAAACTGACTACTTTTAAGATTTAAGCATCTAAAATATGTAACTGTAAAATTGTACATATGTAATAAGATGTGTACTTAAAGCCGTTCCATTGTTAAAAGAAAACTGCTGTAAAACATCACATGCTTTGGATGTAACTGGACTGTTGGAGGGTGGTGTGATGACGTTCTGTTATTTCTAGGTGTAGATTTCCAGATGAAGACTTTAATTCTGAACTCCACCACTATCACACTTCAGCTGTGGGACACTGCGGGCCAGGAGAGGTCAGATGTGTGCTTTTAATTTGCAGAATCTTTGACCAATCAGTTTTCAGTAGCTCAAGTGACCTATCTGGCTATAATTTAAATGTTTGCATGCTTCCAGGTATCGCAGCATCACTGAACAATATTACCGAAAGGCAGACGGCATCCTTGCCATGTATGACGTAACTCAGAGCGCCTCCTTCAGTGCGGTGAGAGGATGGATGGATTCCGTCAGGGTGAGAGGGCGGACCTGTTCTGGCAAATGCAAATCAGTCATTTGAATACGCACAAGGGTTATTGAGAAAAATTATCATTTAGAATCTCAGCGGCATAATAATGATAATTTTGTTTACCTCAAAAACTCGTGTGGGGAACCTCTTCTTTCTCTTATGCTTGAGCAAACCGAATTAAGTCAGTGTGGTGTATTTTCCCTCCAGGATAAGATGTGTGAAGGGACTGTGCTGATGCTGCTTGGAAACAAGCTGGACTTAGACAATAACAACAGAGAAATCACGAGACCGGCGGGGGAGAGGCTGGCAGAGGTGAGCTGCATTTGAATATTCAAAGAGCTCTCTACACTGATTCACATAAAGTAGTTGCCTAGATTAAATAAACTATACTAATATATCAAATAAATACAAGGTTTGTCTTTTTTTTTTTTGGTTTGAACAGGATTACCAGGCTTTGTTTCATGAATGTAGTGCCAAGACTGGGTATAACATGGAAGAGCTGATGGTTCACCTGGCTGAGTATGAAACTGCAAAATATTTTTCTTCCACTTACAGTAAACTAGAACTTATTGATTTTAATGACATTAACTTCAAAGTTATCCACTATTTTTAAATTATCTAAAAAAAAAATTTAAAAAAAAAAAGAAAATCTGTAACATACTGAAATTTGTCATTTCATTGTGATTTTATTGCAATAAAATGTGAAAAGGTTCTAGTGGTGTAAATATTTTAGAGAGAGAGATTGTTAAAGGGGACGATTAACAATCCACATTTTCCACATTTTGTTTTTCTTTATTTTGGATTTCTACTGCTTCTTAAAACAGCCCGAACTCTGGGCAGAACCACCCAAGTGTTTTTTAGCAATAGGTTACATGAGCTGTTTCAAAATTCTTTGGAAGATAATGTCACTAATCAGCAGGCCTGTCCCTCACCTATCAGGCCCAGAGAAGCCCAGTGCGTTGCCTAGCAACCTCAGCAGCTACAGCACAATTGGTCAACTGGTTTATTTGGATTTAAAGAAACAAGAGGCCCTAAAACAGCTCATTCTGGAAGCAGTTCAAAATTGAGCAGTCTAAAATCTCATTATCTAAGATTGATTTTGTGCAAAAATATAAAAAACAAGTTCTGGATAGTCCATAGTCATATACTAACCTTTTTAAGGAAGCATAATAGGTCCTCTTTAAGAAACAAAACAAAAACAATTCCCCCAAATATGAAACCACACGCAAATCTTGGTTGCACTAAGGTTTTTTTGGCAGCTTCATTAGAGTTGTTCCTCAAACCACATGATCATTTTAGAAGTTGCAGGTTTAAATGCTTTCTTATTTCCTAAGAAAATCCACCACAGCTTCAGGCTTTGTCTTTAAATATGTATGAATAAATTAATATCTGAACAAAACCAGGACAAGTTCCTCAATCTTGTGTAAAGTAAATGTAACAAAGCTTTTAGATCAGTAATTTACCTTCCAAACTGTTTTGGACCAAATTTATGTTGTCAGAATATAAAAAAAACTAATTAATTTAATTCTTTCAAAATGATCCCATTCCATTAAAATTCTTGTTTCTTATATGTACATTGTTGGTGTATATGTTACTGTTGAATAGGCTGTAGTTTCTCCTGCACAAGATGACAGTTAGAGGTGCAAAACAAAAACTGTCTGCATAAAGGATGTGGTTTATTTTATTTCCGTGTTAATGGTTTAAAAATAAATTCTCTTCTTATTTTAGGATGCTGGTGACCAAGGATGATCGGCAGTGTGAAGACGCTTTTTTACTGACAGAGGACACTGGTGAGAGAAGCTGCTGCGCTCTCAGTAAAAAGAAGATTTGATGCTTTTGGAAAGCTTTGTTACAAAAATTTAAATAAAAAAAAGATTTGCATTTCAGTGTCTCACACCAACAAGGACTGTCCAAAGTCACTTCATTAAACAAGAGGCTCTTTTCAATTTTTTGACCAACTTCTATAATATTGTCAAACTGTACTTTGTATTATCAAATCTTTGCTATAAAATATATATTTTTATGATTTTTGCGTCCTTTTTTGTGAGAGTTTTACTGCATTGTAAAGTCTGTGTGAATATGTAGCCAGATGGGGGCAGACAAGCCTTCTGTGTTGTCCTTGGAGGCGGTGAGGTGTGTGTAAGGCCAAAAGAGGAGGACAGACGCTCATGTAGGAGACTGTGAGCGTCAATTGAAAACTTACACTGTTGCAGTTCTGCTTCAGCAGCAGTGTCACAGTCACAGCAGGGTGAGAGGGATCTGCTCAGTTACCCTGAGAGTCATCATCCCTCTGGGACACATCGTCTGAATTCAGGTAGGACTGTTGTCCTTTGAATAAAAAAAAACGAGAGCAGCTTTTTCCATTACAGAGTGGGTTAAAAATAACTCAGTACAAGCATTGAGGTTGTCTAATATTTAAGCTAAGGTGAGATAAGTTTACTGCTAACTGAAATATCTACATTTTCTGATATCTGCTTTGCTCTTTCTACTGTTTTGATCTACTTATCTTTAGGATAAATCTATATGCAAAATCCAAGGTTTTATATTGTTTAAGCTCTACACTTATCATAGTTCAGTTTCAAATACATAAACTTTTTTATCGTAAAGTCAAATGTTAAACATACCAGGTGTAGAGTAAAGGGGTCAGCTTGCGTTACTGAGATGGGAAGCATACGACTGTGTGCTGGCTGACATGTGACACAAGTTGTTAAGTATGTTTTCCCCACAACATATTTGATTTCATCTCTGAGCTCTTTCCATGCCCCTTTGAATAAATTTGGTGCCAGCTTTTTTGTCAGTCTATGGTTTAGTCAAAGGAGGGAAACTGTCTGCATGTCGTCAGATAAGTTCATTAAATCTACAGCTGAGATTTAACTCATCTCAGAACATCACTTTTTCACATAGAAGGTGGAAGTTAAGCCCACTGAAAGAGGAAATTACTGAATGCATTTAGGCCACAGCTAACTAGTTTTAATCAGACAGAGTTTGCAGTGATTAGGGTTTATTTACTCTAAAGCCATGAAAATTTCACTGATAATCTTATCTCCAGCAAAAGAGCAGAAATTGAGGTGTGACCTGAATTCAGAGTCTCTTAGCTCTCTGAGCTGTCTGGATCTTTAGTATTTGGAAAATATTGCGTTGCTTATGATGCTTGCAGACATTTAACATGCTGTTTTACAGAATGGAGGCTCAGCGTGAGAAGAAAAATACATGTGGGACAATTTGCCTGAAGTATCTACTTTTTGTCTTCAACATTTGTTTCTGGGTAAGTTTACAAATAAATAGGTTTCCGAAGAAGAAGTCCCCTCTACCTGTATTTATTTAGGTTTTATGAATGTACTAAAGTTCTCAAGTTAGATTCATTGTCATTTCAGCAATATACACAGTGGACAACAAAGCAAAATGACGATCTTCAGGACCAGGGCGCCAGGCTAAACATAGACTAAAACATACTTCTAAACATAACCTTAGCTTAGCTTTAGCTTGGTTTAAGATGAAAATATATGGCAGCAATAATGCTGAATAACATTAAAACAACAACAAATCACAGCTGACAATCATTGGGCAGGGAGCTAAACAGCAAAATTGTGAAAGTGATCAAGTACTGATCAGAATTATGGAGTTTGATTATAAATAAATGAATACATATTCTGGATCAGCTATTGTTTGATCAGTCTGTAGGTTCTGGGGAAGAAACTGTCTGCCATCTTGGCAGTGGAGACTCAACTGCTCCAAAACCAGAACACAAGAGGGAGAAGAGTGTCTGTGAGGGGATTAAGTGTTCATCCATAATGTAGGCTGCCGTACAGATGCAGGATGTGCTGAAGATGACATGGACACACTGCTGTTGTTTTGAGGGGGATTCCTCTTCATTTTAATTTTCTTTCCAGTTAAGGGCATAAATTGCTGTTTTCACATGGTGTCAGATTCAATACCTTACAATATTACTGAAAAGTTAATATTTTTCAGACACTCAATTCTCAAATTAAAGCACATTATCTAGATTAATTACACATAAATGAATGTTTGTTAAGCCTTAATTTTTGTCAACTGTGATAATTTTTCACTCACAGCTAATGAAAACACAACATGTAAGTTAAGAATATTAACCTGTAATCAGACCAATAATAAACATTATATTGGTGAAATATGGGCTTAAAGAAAAATATGTGTAATGCCTGCTTAAAGGTTATTTTCAAAAGGGGCTTTTAATCTGACAAATGAGTCTCATTGAACACATTCCAATTTAATTAAATTAAACATATTAATTTAAATGCATCTTATAAAAAAACAAATTCATGTTGTGTCTCAGCTGGCTGGAGGGGCTGTGTTGGCGGTGGGAGTGTGGACTCTGGTGGATAAGAGCGACTACATCAGTTTGTTGAACTCCAGCTTCTACTCAGCCTCTGCTTACATCCTGATAGTCGCTGGAGTCATTGTGACTTTGACTGGAATAATCGGATGCTGCGCCACTCTGAATGAAAAGAGGACCCTATTGATTGTGGTAAGATGGTAGATCCCACAAAAACACTGAAAAAATACAACACCTTAATCGGTTAGCTTTTTGTTAAGCATGTGAAGTCAGACAGTCATGCACAAGCTCTTCATTACAACAGAATATGACTCTGAGAAGTGTGTGTTGAAAAATAATCCTTGGTGACCTTCTGTCTGGTGTGCATCCATTCAGGGTAGCCTGATATGTGAGGCATGTCTGTCAGATATGACAGATAAAGTCACGCAGAGTGTGTCTTTAAGAGTTTAGATTTAGAGCTCAGCTCATGCCAGAGGAATGAGGAGCATCACAAGCGGCCTCTCGGACCACAGAATGAGAGAGAGAGAGAGGCAGAAAGTCGCAGTGAGCGGGATACAATTCAAAGGCAAACCTGAACAAACTCTGTGACGTTATGTCTATTTTTATTTCCCCTTGGACCTCTGCCTTTTTAAAGCGACGCCTTCCCTTCATCCTGTTGATTCATTTAATGGAACTATTACTTTTGATTCTTTCCACTTTATTTTCAACTTCAATCATATCCAAGCTTTTCCTTTAAATTCCATTTATCTATTGAACAAATATAAAAATAAAGATGTCTGAGTTTGAATTGATTTTCATGTAATCTGTTTTCATGTCCGTTCTGTAGTATTTGGTGTTGCTGCTGTGTATCTTTCTGCTGGAAATCACAGCTGGAGTCCTGGCTTATGTTTACCAACAACAGGTAAATTTAGCTTAGCTTCGCACATAGCTAGTAACTGGTTTTAATTCAATCTAATATAATGTTGAACTGACAGTTCTTTGGAAAGCTATTTTCCCCTATAAAGAATAAATCTTTATAGGGGATAAATCTATAAAGTCCTAAATCTTTCAGATCAAAACCAGAAACAAAGATAACATGAGTAACTCTGGGAAGGTTCGGTACTGTTCCACGTTTTCTCCATTTTTATATAGTTATTTTCCCTGCAGTCCCAACGTCTTAGAAAACATCTGTTCCTAAGTTATTTTATATATTTTATGTATTATCCTACTTCATTTTGTCAGACAGGTTCCGAAACTTGTTAATTGATCTTTAAGCAGCTTGTCAGTCACTTTAGTTAGGATGCAGAGTTAAAAATAGGTTGATAATTGTTTTGTGAAGTGGGATAGTGAAATTGTGTTTAATTGCAATTTATGATTTAAAAAAAGTTTGTTTGTTTTTTTTTGGGAGGGAGGGGTTATTGTGTCTGAGGTAAAAATGTGTTTGATGATCTAAAGTATTTCATGCTGATCAAAAAAAGGAAGAATCTGTAAGCTTTTTTACGGCAATGTACATATACCAGAATAAGCAAATTGATTGTTTTGAAAATGTAAACAAATGTATATTTTATTTTGCATGCATTTAGAATTATGTTATCATGCAAAATTTGCTTTTCATTGTTAAAACCTAACTCTGTAGCGATTCTCTTTGCATGCTTTTCTCTGCATGTTCTTTTGGTTTTTCTTCACTTTCTGTTCTTCTCACACCTCTGTTTCTTTTCCCCACTTCGTCACCGCAGTGTTTCCCTTTCTGCTACCAGGTAATCTCTTGAGACATGTTTTCTGTTTTGCCTCTGTTTCTCCCAGAAGTTTATGCATAATTCTAGTAAAAAGTTGAAATGCACTCCTAATGGTTTTGAATGTCATTGTTTTTGGGTTTAATGAGGAATTTGGAGTGTTTCTTTTTTCACAGTGAAATAAAATATTAACAAATAACTACAATTAACTTTAAAGCAATATCTGAGTGTCTAGGTGTCAAATCGAATGATACAAAGGCAGGGAAAAAAGCGGAGCGTTTGATTTTTTTCTTCCTACTCTCAAGTATTTCTCGTCTCTCACAGCTGGATGATGAGCTCAGACAGAACCTAAAGTTAAACATGCAGCAAAAATACCTGCAACCAGGCCAGGAGAGCATCACACTGTCTATTGACAAGCTACAACAAGAGGTGAGAACATTTGTTTCTACTGCAGCTGCAAAAACTGGCTCAAATAAAATAAATAACTAGCAGAAATAACTATCCTCATCCTTAAAAGATTGAATGCAGTCTTAAGTAAAAAAAATAGAAAATCTTTCTTCGTTCCTCCCACTCAGTTTAAATGTTGTGGAAGTCACAACTTCTCCGACTGGAGAGACAGTGAATGGCTCCAGAGAGAAAACACTCAAGGGCTCGTTCCTGACAGCTGCTGTAAAACTCCCACTACCCTCTGCGGTCGCAGAGATCATCCATCCAACATCTACAGGGAGGAGGTATAGCACCTCGCAAAACAGAGCTTCACAATTACCAAAGTTTCTTTATTGGGATTTTAAGTGATATTTAAAGTTTGGTGTATTGCTTTTTAACCTAACTCTGATTTAGAGTGTGTTTTACCAAGGTCCTCATGATGTTGTTTGATCTCTCACTTACATCTGAGGCCTTCCAAGAATTATTGCATTCATACAGGGATTAAATTACACACAGGTGGACTCTGTTCAGTAATTATGTGACTTCTGCAATTCCATTCAGGAGTATCAGAGTAAAAAAGGTGAATAATACAAATGCAAGCAAAGGTTGTCATATTATTTCTAAAGAATTTTGAAAATCATGTATCATTTTACAGGCGTCTCCATAACATGAATTCACATTGAATTGCATTGAAGTTTGAGGTTGTAACATTAGAAGAACTTTTGAGGAGCTAAATTCCTTCCATAACTAATTGTTTCTGAACATTTTAGATCTTCATTTCATTCTGTTTTATTCCATCCAGGGAGGATGCATTGAGAAACTAGAGGATTACATCAGAAGCCAGTTGTTCATTCTTGGGGGAGTGGGTGTTGGGATTGCATTTCTACAGGTAAAATGAGGAAAATACAAATGAGTATTCACAACCTATGAAATGTGAAAGAGGATCTAACAAGTTTTATACTTCTGTTTCCTTCCAGCTTGTAGGGATGATGTTCACCTGCTGCCTTTGTCGAAACCTGAAGGAAGATCTGTACTAACGTTGGACCCTTTTGATATCACATTCTTGACTGTGTAAATTTTAGTTGAATGATGTAAAACCCAACATTTCCCACAATGTTGCTGTAGAGTTGGAAGCTGCAATAATGAAACCTGTTTTAAATGACAAACGCCACAAATGTACTAATGCTGCTGGACAGCACCAATCTCTATTTCACAAGAGGAAATTGTAGTTATCTTACATTTTATGATAAAGTATGAGATGTAAATATAATGATACGCAAAATAAAACACACAAAAGATAAATACTGTTGATAATCAAGAGGTGTCTTTATGTAGCACAAGGAATTTAGTAAGGGCTGTGGAAATCCCTCTCCTCCACTGTGCAAGACAAAAAGTATTTTATAATTATGACTTAACCAGCTCATATAAATTGTATCTCGTAATTTTGCCTTAGTTGACTGATAATGATGTCATACTACCTCATCATTAGGCTTTAGTACCTCATAATACTACTATCTAATAAATGTATAGTGTTATTATTTTAAGAGAGAAGGCCACAGTTAAATTATTGTCGTAATTCTAATGCATTCTTTAAGCTTGTTTAGTTACAATGCGAATAAAATTGAATTATTCCCAACATAATTTTTAAGGCTTTTATTCTGAAATTATTTTTGCGGATGTTGTTGTCAGCTGACCTTACTTCCTCGTTGGATGGTTTTTTGTTTTGATCTTTTTTTTTTTTGCACTTCTATTATCTTCTTTGGCAAAATAATAATAAAATGTCTGCGAAACCAACCTGCTTAATAGTGGCCAGCGCTTCTCCTCAAGGTGAGTCACTGCATAGCACCGGAGCAGAGCCGTCATTTATGCAGCCTATTAGTTGTAATTCAATGATGTTATCCATGGTTAATTTAAACTGTAGCCGAATGTGCTGTTGTAGAGCATTATTGTCTTTTTTTTTAAGTGTTAAATTGGTGTGTTTTATTCGTTCAGGGGTTTCCGCCAAATCCTTTCTGCACTGCTTCAGTCTTTGCAGCACAGCTTTCAATCTGCAGACCGCCACACCAGGGGTAAGAGCTTGAACATGAATGAATGAGCGAATGCCTAAAAAGCAAGTCCAAACGTCAAACAACGTCCTGAGTACAAGTACATCACAAAAAATATGCAAAAGCGCAATAATTCTTGCCTGTTATCTCAGAAGGCGAAGCTATATAATCATCTCATAGTGATATCCAAACCTGTTTTTGTAATTTTGATGATTAGGGCTTACAGATGATGAAAATCTAAACTTCAGAAAACTGGAATACTCTGAAAAAAGGTAATTAATAGAAACAAATGGACATTGCTGAAGAAGCTGGCTGTTCACAGAGTTCTGTATCCAAGCATATTAAAAGAAAATTGGCTGGAAGGAAGAAGTGAGGTAGGAAAAGATGCACCGCAACAGGGAGAACCTCAGCCTTGAAAGATTTGTAAAGCAAAATCTAGTCCAGACACACAGACGAATATTAGACATGGGCAACATCAGAGAAAAGAACCAGGACAGTGGCATTATGGTCCAAAATCCTGAATTCAGATAAAAGTAAATTCTGCATTTCATTTAGAAATCGAAGTTCCAGGGTTTGAAGGAAGATTGGAGAGGCAGCAATGGACATGTTTTGCATGGAAATTGACATACTTTTCAGAAGCCTGACATTTGTGCTTAAAACATCCATCTTTGATTGGTCTAATATGATATTTGTACTTTTCTGAGACACTTAATTTTCGGTTTTTTTTACCTGGGAGATATAAATATATATAAAGTGCAATTCTTCTTGCCAGATGACTGGAATGAAGCATTGCACTTTTATGCAATGTTCTATTTTGAGATATCCTATGTGTGTTATCATGGTAACATCCTGTTACCCACTAAGATGGTAAATGATCTCATCCCTTCAATTCAAAATAGCACTATTCATCCGGTGAACGAAATAGGTTTCTCGCCTTTTCTTGTTTCTTGAGAAGTTCTGATCAGATCAAACCTTTTTGGTCTATTCACATTCGCAATTTTCTTTCTAACACTATAACACATACTTTGTTCATTTTGGTTTAATTCAAGCAGTGATGCCCCAGTCTATCAGCCAAGTATTCTCAAAAATAAGATGGTTAGGTATGCTTTAATGAGTAACTGGGGAAAATATTTTCTTTCTGTCATGTTGTGTTTCATCCAAATCTACCATCTCGATCAAAAAGAGATCCACAGCAAATTATTTTCTTTTGTGAGCTCTGGCCCTTAGAAAGAAAAGAACTGGAACTAGTTGGTGAGAATGAGGAATCAGTAGGCCAATTAAGTTTGTCAATTCATTCCTTCCTTAAAGGCTTTTTGATACAGGAAATTGATTTGAGTCCATCAGCAAATTATGAGATTGCAAGATAATACCTTCATGCAATACATCAAGTGGTATGTCTGCCATCTTGTTCATATTTTTAGTAAACTAAAACATTGTTGTAAACTAAGCACTTTGTTGATGTGTTTATAAAATAAATGTTTTTCTGATGCATAAATTAGATTTCTTTAGTACTTGACTTGCTGATCAGAAATAGTAAAGATGAAATTTGCAGATCTCGAATAAGATGTTTACAGAAACCAAAGTCTTTTCCACTAACAGAGTTTTTGTTGTGCTGTTTATCTTATAGCTGCCAGTTTGATGTCAATACTTCATCATCTCTTCCATTTTACTATGATTGTGTGTGTGGGTTTTTTTTAAATACAGGGAAAGCCAATAGACTTTGTAGGAGTTGATGAAAGCACAGTGAGATGGGTGCAGGACTTTAATGTGAAGTCCTATGCAACACCAGCCAAACTCGAATCTATAGATGGTGAGAAGAGTTAATTCCACAACCCATCTGCTGTTTTTATTGGTTGGACTCTGCTCAGTTATGATCTGCCGATCTTTTCCAAGGTGCTAGATACCAGGCGCTGCTCATCCCTGACTGCCCCGGAGCGCCGAATGACCTGGCACACAGCGGCTCCATGCACCGAATTCTCACACAGTTCATCTCCCAGCAGAGTAAGTTCCAGACTTGTGTTAATGTCTTTGTTAACAGCTTCAGTGTTCACTGTATTTTTGTTTTCTCTGCCTTGTGCAGAGCCTGTGTGTGCTGTTGGGCAGGGCGTGTCAGCACTGTGCTGCTCCACTGAGGGGCAGAAGTGGATCTTCAGTGGTTATAGCTTAACAGGGGTTAGTCTTCTCTTACAGGGGGGATGTTTACTCAGGCTGATCACATGTGTACGACTTATCTAATAATCAATGTTTTCCTCAAAGCCGTCTGTGTTTGAACTGGTGCGTCAGCCCGACTTTGCCAACCTTCCCCTTATTGTGGAGGATTTTGTGAAAGACAGCGGAGGATCTTATACAGGTGAGCAGCTGCGCTGCACAGATACTAAACGAATACAATTACTGTTCCTCAAACCGCTTTAACGCTCATCTCCGTTTCCCAGCGAGTCAAGAAGACGCTGTGCATGTAGTTGTGGACAGACACGTCATAACTGGACAGAATCAGCAGTCGACGTCACTGGCAGTGAATAATCTCATCCTCCTATGTAATGCCAAGTAAATGGTCACTGTATCTGGATTTGTTAGTAACAAGCATTTATCTTGAACAAATCTTTGAAGATGATGAGTTCAGCTGCAAATACGTACACAACTACTTGTTAAACTTCTCAGTAAAAAGTCACAGATGCAACAAGAAACCCTTCAATTTCTTTCCACATTTAACTTTTTCTAAATTAGGGTTAAGTATTTTGTCTAAACCCAGTAACCAACGACAGGACAAAATAGCCTTTTATTTTTGACAAAATGCATTAATCCAGCATTAAGGAAGGCCTGTTTGGTGGACTGCGTTAGCAATATTTGACATCTGACCTGTAAACTTCCTCACCCTCATTATTCAGGTTGTGGTTCCTCACATATTTCATTCTTGAAAAGCAGAGATACTTTTCAGACATTTAATGTTTGAAAACATGTTTTTTACTATGTCACAGCATATTATTTTGCTTACATTTTCTTTTTTTTTTTTAAAGAAAACAATATTCAGATTTATTTTACAATACATCAGTAACAAAATGTGAGAAGTCAATGGGTGTGAAAACATTCCTGGAAAACTGTAGTTGTTACAGCCCTGAACATCATAATTTCTGAACTGTACAAATTACAAAATCATAAATTAACACAAATTAAACAAATCTGAAGTACCAATGTTTTCTTTAAGTGCTTTTTCAAAACAAGCTGTCCATGTTTTCATGAACCTCAAACCAGCTGATTATTTTCCAGACCGATTATTTTTTTGTCGCATTATTTCCTTCTCCAGTTCAAAGAGGCAAAAAAAAAAAAAAAAGATGTACAGACACCAAAAACACTGTTTCCTTTCTGAAAAAGTCCAACGTTTACAGGAGATCATAGAAATAATCCAGTCCTTGTCCCATTTCCCATAAAGATAATCCTGTTCCCAGCTCTGTAGCCAAAGAAATCCTCATGTGGATTGACTGCAAAAGAAAGTTAAATAATTTTTTTTTTAAATTACAAGTATTTTACATTTCTTTACTGTTATAAACATAATTTACACTATAATGAAAAAAAGTTTACCTTCAGTGAAGGATAGTACACCACATGCTTTGCAGCACTGCTTCTGGGGAGAAGGGAAAAACTTTTATTGAGGAATGCTTCTCAGTGTCAAACTTTTTCAAGTGTTTTTTTTTTTTTTATTTATCCAGTACCTTTTGTAAATGAAGTGATGCTCAGCAGAGTATTCATCCCAGATCATCTTTGGTCTTTGTTCTCGCAAAATCTCAATGTACCTTCAGAGATCAGCCGGGAAATGGAAACTGTTAAAGCTCCTGAATGTTTTTCCTCATGCTGCGTTAGATTTCTCTGAGCAGTTGGAATTTTGATCTGAGAACAGATTTACACCTGAGAACGATCTGGTAGCAAACCATGCAATTTTACCAGGGGAATTAATACCAGCAATATAAGCCAGGTAAAAATGTTCAGCAGATATTAAAATGTTCAGAACTGTAAAAATGTTAAGGTTTTGTAATGTAAAACATTAAGATTAAAAAAAATCTGAACTTTTTCTTCCTTTAATGAGACGTTTATCTTGCATTATTCAACTGACTGAACAAAAAAATCTGTTAGGGTGAGAAAAATAAGATATGGTGAGCTTGTTGCATAAATGGCTCCACCCTTAAGCTAACATTTTGTTAAAGCACCATTTGATTCAGTTCTAGCATTCAGTCCAGCAATAAATTAAATATCTGAACTAATCCTAGAATAACTTGATCAACATTTGTTTAGTCTACAGAGAGGTCATGAAGGATTGAAATAATTTGGTCCAGGAGCCAAATTTGACCGGAAATGTAATTAATTATATTTAGTCAAACAGGTAATTCCACATCCCTATAATCTGAGATGTGAAATTACCTGTGTAAGATAAACTTAGCTTATCAGTTAGGGTTAGCCCCCTCCCCCCTCCTCTGATGACATTCAATGGCAACCTTTGTATACTTTAGTAACTGAGATGCAAAATAAATAGCTGATAGGAGTTTATGAACAAGTCATTTCTCTGGTTTTGCACCAATAACTAAATCCTGATGGACAATTCGATAAAAACTGAAACAAGCTCATTTAAACAGCAAAGAACCAACGGTACTAGCTCACCTCCCACCCAGGACTGGCTCTGTCCCATGGCTTGAAAAATCAAGGCCATACAAATTCACTCCAAGCAGGATCTTTTGTCTCCACTGAGTGTTTGGTGCAAGCTGCAGAACACAGTCTCTGATCCAGGGCAGTGGCGAGCTTGGACCGGGTCTGTTAGAACAATAAAAAAGGAAAGGGTTAATTTCTTAATTTTCTCTGCCTGCTTTCAGAAAAATCCTCCCATCTATGAACTCACCTGGATCCACTAGAGTAGTCGTAGGTCATGAGGCTGAATCCATCAACAACAGGGGCCAACTCATTGAACTCCTCCCTGCCAAACATCCCTGGGCTCCCCGTACTGATAATTACACAAAAAACTTTTTTTTTTCTTTAGCTTGGAACAGTTTAAGGTTTTGTTTTACACAAAAGTAGTTGTTGAATGTAAAATAATTAGATTCACCTCGTCACAGCTGGTGGGATAACTAGTATGCAGTCTAACTTTTTAGCATTTAAAGTCTCACACACATGTTTCACCAAATGAACAAGCTCCCTGTTAATAAAAGAGATTAAAAAATGTTTAATCAAATCAAAATGTTAAGAGTTTTCCAATATCCCTTTTCAAAACAGTAACTCGCTTTCTCTTGTTCCCGCCCAGCTGACTCCAAAGCTCCAGGGTAAATCCATCGAAACCCTCCGTCTGAAAGGCCACAATGTTCCCATCAAACTCATATTGAGCAAACGACAAAATCGCAAAGAGTTAAAAGATAAACTTAATACATTTATTACCTTAGCAACATCTACTAGTTCACCTGACAGCTCCTCGATTTCATCCTCACTCCCAAACACGCTCATGTAATCCTGGTAGGACCAGCCGTCAAACAACACTCTGGGTACTAGATATAAATGGGTTGAGAAAACCATGAAACAACCTCCTGATCTCAAACTACATCCAATAACAGACACCATCTGCTCACCCATCCTGACTTTTTTGTTTGACTTGCGTACAGCTTTGACCCAGCCTAGAGAGACAAAAACATGTTATTTTACTGTATGAAAATGAGCAGACATTTAAAATTTGTCTGTCAGTGAAGTGAATTATCTACCAGCGTCATGATCATGGAGTCCTGTAACGTCAAACGTCCCAGGAGCTCGTCGGCGGAGCTGAAGCCAAACTGGAGAGACAGACGACAGCTTGGAGCCAAACTGCTTGGCGATATCATAGCCATGGGAGTTCCACTGCAGGATAACAACAAATATGAAACAAGAGGACTGGTCTGACAAAAAATGAACAAATACGTGTCCACTGGTATGTCATAGAGTATGTGGAGAGAAATCAAGAGAAAGGGAAGTGCAGCCTTAAGAAAACCACAGATTTGCATCTCTAATTGGGAAAAATGGCCTCAATTTTCTATGAAACATAAATATTGGACTCAAACAATAGAAGGTCTTGAGGTGTGATGAGCCCAGATTCACCTCTTCGCAGAGCAAGGGGAAAATTAGGACAAAAAGACAGGCACATAAAGTTAAGAAAAACATTGTTCATAACTGAATTGTTTCCTGAGTGTTCAGCAAAGCTTCAAGTACGAGGTGTTCCTTTTCACTATAGATTCAGTTTGATTTATTATCAGTAAACACAAGACTCCTGGTAATTACCTCGACACCAGGTTGGTGTCAAAATAATTGACATTTAATTGCATTTCATCAAACAAGTCCTCATAAAACTCAAACCTAAGGCAAATTTATCAATCTAAATAAAGTTTCAAAACATGCCAAACTTTTTGTTTTCAAGTAACTCTATAGAAAAAAATGGTTTACAAAAGACTGATAAGTACTATAATTCTCATTAAGAATTTAAGAGTTGCTAATAATATCCATTTGTTTAGGTTATAAGTGCTGACTACACTTATAACCTAGTCCCTACACTAGGTTATAAGTACCTACTTATTCCTTCTTGGATTCCTGATTCCTTCTTGGCTGAGGTAACAACCACTTAACGTCTTAACAACACCAATTAAGATACACATTTTTTTAGATATACTTACAGGCGTGATATATCCCAGCACTGGTCCTTCAAATGTCTTCTTGATATGAGCACAGTATCTCTTTTCTTCCTTCACTATGTCCTTCCACTGCACATCTGTCACAACAAGGCCTCTGTCCAACACAGACAATTCATTTGGAGAACTCTGAAAAGCGAAATAAAGGAAGAAAACAGTTTGAGGCTTTGAGCAAAAGCATCGAGTGTTTACACTAAGCAGTCCTTAATTTACAGGTAGAGAGCAGCTGCTACTTACCTGCGCTTCAACTTTATGCGACTTCTTGGAATCCGTTTTTGACAGAGTGGCACCGGCCAGCCAGCAGAAAGAGCTGGCATGTAGCAGAAATATCAACATAGACTTCATTTTTTAAATGTCAGTTAATAATTATCTGGCTCAAGTATGTCAGTGCAAGTGTTTTCTTCCTTCCTTCCTTCCTTCCTTCCTATCTGCCACAGATGAAGCAGATTAAAAACCATGTCCTGATGTGTGACGTCACGTGAGACGGCGACCGCAAACGGTACGGTCAACATTCACCCCTTTGTAAAGGAAAAAACAATAAACGCGTTTATATGATTTAAAACCTAGCGTCACCACAGCTGGGTAACTTCCGCGTCTAGTGGTTTTCAAAATAAAGGTTCTGACCAATCACAGAAAGACATCTTCCCAGTCGGTAGGGGGCAGTGTGGTGGATTTAAAAACCGGATGACAAAAGTCAAAGCAAGCTGCTGTAAACAGAGGTAGGGGTATTTATGGTGCAATGTAAGAGAAGACTTTTGACGGGTATTTAAACAACTACAGTACGTATTTACAATCTTTGACTACAAACTGAACTGTGAGTTATTTCTTAAAATTTCTTGCCAAATGTTGCCGTGTCAACATATGTTTTTTTCTGTTTACGTCAATGAGCTTCATTACACAAGTCAAAGTCTAAAAATATGAGATCCATCATTTCAAATCTCAAATATACTTTTTTGATAGATAAAATAAAGCAGCATGAATTGTGCTTTCGCTTTTCGATGTACTATAGGTGTGCTGAGCAATGGCAGTGGAGAAATTTGTGTCCAAGACTCTGGAGCTTCTACAGGAGGAGCGGGAGGCTGAAATAGAGGAAACCAAGTATGAACTGTTTACAAGTTTTTTATTTATTATTAACAAAAAGAGCCATGTACAATCTCTAGAGGAGGAAGTTAACAATACAAGCATTACAGGAATTCATGTTTCTCCGTGACAGTACTGACTGATTCAAAAGGTGATCATTTTAGATGTGTACACTATAAATTCTTTCATAATTTGAGAAATTTGATGCAGATGCTGATTATAGATACAGACTGTCATTCAGTGATCGGGAGAAGTGAATATTTAAGTTTATTTCTATGATAAAGAAATGACATTCCTATTTAAGGCGTTTTTTAACAGATCCGATTTAAGTAAACATGTCTGAAATTGCAAAACAAAATGTAAGTGGATTTTTGCTTTTTGGGTGTAGAATTCTGTCACATTTTTTAAATTTAACTAGTTAAATAATTATCATGATAACACATAAGATTACAATATGATAAACTCTGCATGATAATTTTGACTAACTCCTATAAAGTGGAGTTTCTTATTTTTTCTGTTACTACAATTTTTTTCACTGTTGTAGTCCATATTTTCCAAAGTACTAATTGTGCTTGTAAAGCTCTAGGTTGCATGGTCTCATAGATTAATATTCCTTTTTAATCAATATAACCTTGTGATGAAAACTGATAGATTTATCTTGTTCATGACAAGCTTCAGTTTGGCCTAAATCTCTGCCTTCAAAATATGATTAAAAAAATACCAAACATTTTTGTCATATCATGGTTGTGTTTGTAAAATGACATATTCAATCCTCAGGATATGGCAGGAGAACATTTCCTTGAAGGATCTTCAGAATAAAGGAGTTTGCCTGCTGAAGCTTCAGATAGGGAGTCAGTCCACCGGCCTGTATGGTCGCACCGTCATCGTTTTAGAGCCCAGAAAGCATCTTGGTTTCTCCTCGCTTCCGAGCAACAGCTTTGGGCCAGGTGACAAAGGAGCCTAAAAGTATTACTGTTGCTTTGGTTTTAATTTTTTCTCAGACCGAGATTCCCATCTTTTTTTGTTTTGTTTTGTTTTTCAGGCGATATTGTTGGCATATATGACCCTTCTGGATGCAGTGCAGCCTCACAGATCTGCACAGGGATAGTAACAAGGATCAGCCAAGCTTCTGTCAGTGTGGCCTTTGATGACCTGAAGGATGGAGCCAGCTTTGATTCAGATGGTCCTTATAATCTCTTGAAGCTGGCCAATGATGTTACCTACAAACGGATGAAACGGTGAGTAACATCCAGTGAGTGAAATACAGTTTAAACTCAGCTTCAATCCATCTTATGTCTATAATGAGTTTATCTCTGCAGGGCCTTAAATGCATTAAATGGCTACAGAACCGGACCAGCTTCCTGTCTGATACAAGTTCTCTTTGGAGATGCGCAACCTTCTTCTCACTCACAGTCAAGTGAGTGAAGCTGGTAGTAAAACAAGTTTAAAGATCACAGTATCCAGATTAAATATGTGTATTTTGCTCTTTTGTTTTATCAGATGAGTTTGAGTTCTTTAATTCCGAATTGGACGATTCCCAGAGAGAAGCTGTATCCTTCGCGCTTTCACAGAGAGAGCTGGCTGTGGTTCATGGACCTCCAGGCACAGGAAAAACCACCACAGTGGTAGAGATCATCCTGCAAGCTGTGAAACAAGGCCAGAAGGTGCAAAGAGTTTCAATAATTTAGCGCAGTAAAAAAAATAAGTGTGCTTCTTAAATAATCAGGTGCTGGATCCCTGGTATAAGTATGGTCCTGTTCATGTCCAGGTCCTGTGTTGTGCCCCCTCAAATGTTGCCGTTGATAATTTAGTGGAGAGGCTTGCTCGCTGTAAAGCCAAAGTCCTGAGACTGGGCCACCCCGCCAGATTGCTGGAATCCATCCAGAAACACTCACTGGATGCCATCCTCGCTCAGAGCGACAACGCAAACATCATCGCCGACATCCGGAAAGATATCGACAAAGCATTGGTCAGCACCGGAGGTTGTATTCTTGCTAGGATGGAGATTTTTTAGTCTCCTAAAGGCTATAGAAACTTTTTTTTTCCTTTTCTTTCCAGGTGGGAATGAAAAAGAAAAGCGAAAAAGGAGAGCGAGGAAACTTTAAACGTGAAATAGGAGAGCTGAGGAAAGAGCTGAAAAACAGGGAGACAGCAGCCATTGCTGAGATCCTGAAAAGTGCTGATGTCGTGTTGTCCACAAACACCGGTCAGTGGAGTGAAGCGGTCATCATCCTTCAGCTGTAGCAATGAAAATAATGGAGGAGGTTTGTGTTCACAGGTGCATGTGACGATGGTCCTCTGAAGTTCCTGCCGGCAGAGCATTTTGATTGGGTGGTGATCGATGAGTGTGCGCAGGCCCTGGAGAGCAGCTGCTGGATCGCTTTACTCAGGACACGCAAATGCATCCTGGCTGGAGACTACAAGCAGTTACCGCCAACCATCAAATCACAAACGTAACAAAACAAGTTGTGTTTTGTTTTCATTAACTGTCAAGAATTTATATATGACTTTTAAATGAGCAAAGCTGATTTGTTCTCTTTAAAACACACTCAATGACCTCTTTTTTATGTACACATTTTCAACACAATCAATGTAAAAGGAGGGTTTAGGATGTAAAATTTACTTTTCTGAGCTTTACATCATGTTATAATGTTAGTACCTCATCAAAAACCTATCTGGAGTGTTGCTTTGATTCTTTCATGCATACTTGAGGAATCCTTTAATCTCCCATAGCAACCATTCATGGGGAACCTAAATGCTGGCTCTCACAAAGCAAGTCCCACACTAAACCAACTTTAGTGTGAGATTGAATTCACAGAAAAATCTGCAGCATCTGCATGAAGGTATCATGTTAAAATGGACCAAAATCATTGATTTGTTGAATCTGCCTTAAGGAGTTAAGTACTATCAAGGGGTAATAAAATAAGTACGGATTTTATTTGGGTCATAGCAAACAAGAATCAGGGTTAAATTGCACTTACATGTATGAGTTGTGAAAATAAACTTAAATCATTTATCAAGCTCATCAAACCATCCTGTTCTCTTTGTGTCCTTTCTGTACAGAGCTGCAGCTAAAGGCCTGTCGCAGAGTCTCATGGAGAGACTTATTCAGATGTATGGGGACTCAGTGGTCCGTATGTTAACAGTTCAGTACCGCATGAACAGTGCTATCATGGAATGGGCTTCCAAAGAGATGTACAATGGACGATTAACCGCTCACAGCTCCGTGGAGAAACATTTATTGAAGTAAGTTTCCACACACTTCTGGAAAATATCTCATATTCCCAAGGCAACGAAGGCCGTCTCCTGAAACTAATTGTAAAATATTTTCTCCAACAGAGATCTGCCGGGTGTTGCCTGCGTCGAAGAGACCAGCACACCACTTCTTCTGATTGACACCGCAGGGTGTGGTCTTAGCGAAATGGAGATTGCAGACGAGCAGTCCAAAGGCAACCAAGGTAAATGTCTTTCCTGGAAGACTGTAGAAAATCTCAATGGGTTTATTGATTTTTCTAGTGTAAAGTCTATCTTTTACTGACTATGTCTTCAGGTGAGGTCGACATTGTTTCACTACATATAAATAGCTTGACGGAAGCTGGAGTAAAGGCTAAAGACATTGCTGTTATTGCTCCGTATAATCTACAAGTAAGTCTATGGTTTGAGAAGAGCTGCAGGTAACACTGATCTTTAGTTTCACAAAATGAAGCTGAACCCAGCAAACAAAGCAAACATTTTTTACTTACGGAAAACATGATAAGCCATTGATACACTTCACAAACTAGAGCACAACAAAGAAAATATCATGAAAAAATAACCTGAAACAATTTTTTTATTTATTGATGAGTCAAATACGGAACATTATTGTCATTTCAAAATTAATTGATCAGCGCAGAACCAAATATTTTAAGATCAAAGTTAACACACAGGAGGACAAAAGAGTTGGTACCTTTCTGTTAATGATCAAAAAGCCATGATGAAAATGGTCACTGAAACAGGATGAAACTGACAAAATTAACAATTAGTAAATGATAAATAAAACTTCACTAAAATTAATTAAAGCAAAGAAAATCATACATTTCCAGCACATGGTATACCATCATTTTTGTCCAGACCTGTTTCATTAGTTTCTTTTTAAAAATTATTCTGGTGATCCACATTTCAAAAACAATGTCTGATTTTCATTTGTTAATTTTCAGTAAGTTTTTATTTATTATTTTGCTATTTCTGGCCATTAACACCGCGGGGTACCAACAATTTTATCCACATGTTTAAATTGGCTGGATTGGATGGATATGAGATCAGTACATGGATATATGTGGAATATTTAGAAACTAAATGTTATTACCATGTAAAAACTTATTAATTTTGTTGTTTTGTTAATTCCAGATTACTCAGCAGTATATTTAGACTATCCTGCCACATAATTTTCATAAAACATCAAATTCAGCCCCAATGTTAATGGCTGAGTGACCAAATTTGTTCTGGTTCATAAATCTCCACAGGGCTGCCTTTGGGAGTTTTCCCCTGAATCTGAGTTTTTAACATTTTAGTCTATAGTATGCTTACATTTATAACAAATAAGAAAGTGGGCAATTAACATTAAACTCCTTGTATGAATTAACTCCAACTTAAATCTTAGTATTTTTCTAGAAACAGTTGTGCTTTTCCTTTTATATTACTTGATTTGTATAATAAAGTTAATATATTATATGATGCAGCATAATGTATACTATTAACAATATTTAATTAAGGTCCAAGATCAAACCTTTTATTAAGGGATTAAATGTTTTTAAATGATTATTTTTCTAAAGGTTGATCTTCTGCGTCAGAAGCTTTCTGCACGTCACCCAGAGATGGAAATAAAGTCTGTGGACGGATTTCAGGGAAGAGAAAAAGAAGCTGTTGTGCTGTCGTTAGTTCGCTCCAACAGAAAAGGTTGTTTCCTAATATAAATTTCTTATGATTTTTGCTAAATCATAACCACGAGCTGTTTTGAATATTTTTTTGTTTTTTTTCCTCTTTAGGTGAGGTGGGTTTTCTTGCAGAGGACAGACGGATAAATGTCGCCGTCACACGCGCAAGACGTCACATCGCCGTAGTGTGCGACACGCAGACAGTTAGAAATCACGCTTTCCTTAAATCTCTGGTGGATCACATGACCGAGCTCGGTGAGGTCAGAACTGCATTCGAGTACCTGCAAGATATCGTGCCGCAGAACTACACCCGGGATCATAAAGACACAAAGACCAACACTTCCTCCACGTCTAGCAAGCAGAAGAGTAGAGATCAGGCTCCAGGTAAAGCAAAGGAAGGCCAGAAAATGACCAGCAGCTCTAAGGACAACACAGCTGGTTCTCAGAATCACACAAAGTCCCACACACAAGCCCAGAAAGACCAAAAAAAAGACAAGAGCAGATACGCTGAGATCAGACTTCAAGTGGAGAATTTCATGAAGGATGCAAATATGAAGAATTTACAGTTCCCTTCATCCTTCAACTCCCACGATCGCCTGCTGGTCCACCAGATCGCTGAGGAGCTGGGCCTCGTTCATGAGAGCAGAGGAGAGGGCGGTGGAAGGTGCATCACCATCTCCCGGCCCGTGGCATTGGAACCTGTCGAGGAGCCAACACAGGAGGAAACCCAAGAGGAAGAACCAGCTCCTGCTCTGCAGAGTGAGCCGCCACCAACCCAACCTTTAGTACATCTGAAGACATTACATCTGGAGAGAATGCAAAGGGAGCTGCAGAAGAGGGAGGAAAACATCCAGCAAAAAAAGCAACAGAACTGCAACCCGGCAGCTCAGGGAATAAAGAAGTCTAAAGGTTTGTCTCAAAACTTCTGGAAGTGTTTCAGCTCCACGTCTACTCACAGGATAACTCTGGATTATTTCCCCTCAGGAAAGAACAAAACGAAGGCAGGAGCCTCTGACATCGCTGCTGCCGCTGTTCCAGATGATGACTTTGATGCTCTCATCAGCGCTGTCGTGAAGGCGGACAGTGTTTGCAGTTTTGTGAAATGCAAAGCGTCTGTGTTAACACTCGGCCAGCTTTGCATTTTCTGCAACCGGCAGTTCTGTCTCAGTCATCACATACCAGAGGTAAGAAGCGCTGTGTGTGCTTTCTGACTACACTACGGCTCAGAACTTGTACTACAGCTCTGACTAATAAAAGATTGTAGAGAAATTAATTTGCTTCAATCATTTATTTTCATTGCTGAAGAAGCTGGCTGTTCAGAGTGTTGTATCTAAGCATTATAATGGAAAATTGAGTGGAAGGAAAACAAGTTGTAGAAGTAGGTGCAACAAATACGAGTTTAGGAGAAACCAAAATTGTAGAAGAGGGAGGAAAACATCCAGCTGCAGTCAGCATGAAAAGACTTTACCACTTTGGAAAACTGTTTTGGGTGAAGCTACTTTTTCCTATCATGGTTCTCATACTTGGATTACAATCCAAAGTAACATAAGGGACCTTTCTCTTCTCACCTCATTTAAAAAATATCTTAAAAACGGGCTCTTGGAGAGCCAAAAATGTCAACATTGAGTATATGTAAAGATGTATAGATTTTTACGATTGTTTTATCCATTTCTTACTTATATTTTGTGACTTTTATTTCTGTATTTAGTATTGTGCTTTAACATCAACCTGTCAATGGAACTAGAGATGGAAATAAACCACCATGTAAATGTAATTTAACACATTGTCCCATTTTTAAAAATAAGTTTGAACTTATCCAGGACATGGGCAACAACTCCTGAACTAAAGAGAACATTATAAGCCTCTTTCCTGACTCATACAACCCCCTGTACCTCATCAACATAATTTCATAATTTTGTTTTGTTTTAGGTTCATGGCTGTGGAGATAAGGCCAAGTCTCACGCTCGGATGAGAATAAGCAAAGAGGGGGTTCTTTATGCTGGGAGTGGGAAGAAAGACAAATCGTTGGACCCTAATAAGAAAGTGTACCTACAAAGGAAACTGGACTCTAAGCTGAAAGATATGGCATCGCAAAGGAAACCAAAGAACAAGGAGAAGGACACTTAATGTCGTAACATAACCTTTATAGTTTATTGAATGTGAAGACTTTGTTCTGACTAAATAAAACAGCTCAAATATTCAACTGAAAATACTCCAATGTCCCTCTTTTGATACAGTATGTTGCTTAGTTTTAATTTTATGTCAAAAGAATTACATTTACTTCTGTTTTTGTCACTTAAAGGCACTTCTCTGGAACCACTTTCATTGTCTGAGCGCAGACTGTGAGTGGGCTCGATTGTCTCCAGTCCTCACACAATCCAACAGAGAAGTATGGGAAGATTTTCTCTGTGAATTTGTCTTTGAATGTGTATATCACGGCTGAGTCGGCAGCATTGGTGAAAACTACCCTTCCTTTGTCGCAGTCCAGCTGCACGGTAAGCCTCTCTGGCATATGCTTCACAGACACCCTGGTGCGAGGCGAGGTCTGAACCCAGAAGGAATCTTTGCTGCACTGGCCGATCACCCAGTAACCCTCTTCGGGGCTCAGGAAGGTGGTGCTTTTCCTTTTGATGCACTCACGCGCCACCCCTACGAACCAGTCTTTGTCGTGGCTCACCTGTACGGTCCAGCTGTGCTTCCCGGACGTAAACCCAGTGGCGCCCAGCACACACATGCGACTGGTGCAGCGCTCAGGGTTGTCGGGTAGAAGCAGCTTGTTGCTGTACTGCACACTAGTCAGCTCCTGGGACAACTTCAGATTGGAATGGGCCGTGTTCGGGTCCAGAACGACTGAAGCTGCAAAACAGGAAGTTCAGTTGAACCCTCCGTATGTAATCTTTTATTTAAAAAGAATAAATAAATAATAAAAATTTCACATATTTGTTGGAACAGTTATGACGCGATAATAGTATGAGACGGATAATCTGTGGGGAAAAAATCGAGCTCCCCTCCCTTCTCCCAGCGCTAACTAGAAATAGCCAATCAGAGCCAGGAGGAGGGTCTTAGTGCTGTCAATCAATTCCTCCCTTGCTCTCTGCTACCACACTGCTTCTCACTGTCAGCAGAGCCCGTCCTGAATGCTAAGGCTAGTTAGCATGGCCACCGATGACTGTGGATAAACGGCGTTCCTGCAATGGTTTGTTGTTTCTACACCATTAGCACATTTAGCAGTGTGTTTATTGATTGACAGTGCTAAGACCCTCCTCCTGGCTCTGATTGGTTGATTTTGATTGGGGTGGGTCATTTCTTCAGATGCAATAGCAGCACTGGGAGGACTTGATCTCTTCTCAGGTTACATTTCTCATGTTAAACTGTCACAACATAATGACTGTTTAATGAATATATAAAAAACATTGTTTAAAAGGTTAATCTGTGGTTTTATAAACCTAATAGCAAATATTCTTACCATATTTGACATTTTTCAACATCTTCTGGCAAACTGTAAACTTGAGTATTCCCAGATGCTTGGCAGAAGTAATCAAAATTTCTCTCATGGTCTCAGGTTCCTGGATGTTGCGTTTGACACTGAAATGTGAAAATCATACCAGCATTGGTTTATAGAAACATTTATTACTGATTTTTGCAGATGAGAGCTTGCACATACCTTTGCTTTGTTCGTTTGTATTCCTAAACATGAAGTAAAAAAAAAAAAAACTGTTTAAGACACTTTTTTTTTTTTTTTGCAAAAAGATTGTATGCGGTCATTGGAAAAACATCCAGAGTAATCATGCAAACACTAATTAGACCTCTGCTGATAAGTATGCTACACAAGGCCCTTTTAAATCTGATTTTCAAACATTTCCACATGGACTGTTACAAGCTGAAAGTCACAAAATTCAAATTCCATCTGAAAACATTAAGCCATCTAAAAACAAATTATTATGAATTGTCGAATTTCTGTTTTCTTGGTCTAGAATTTTATTTTGTTTATCAGCAACAAAAACAGGATGTGGGTTACTGTTTCTGTGACAACGCCTGGAACAAGCTAAGTGTAATGAATGGTTGCATTTCTTTTTTTTTTTGCTTTGAAGTAAACAGCACTGATCCCATTAATGACCGGATTTAAAAAGAAAGCGAAAACTTTCACTGGTTAATCAAAGAGGAATACTTTGTGTTGAACCCAACAATTTTCACAGTAAGAATATTTTAAGCTGTTTCTGAAAATCTCACTCTTGAGCAATTTTTACAAGCGCACATCTGCACCAAGTTCTAGTGTTCATCATCCAAATTTCGGCAATTCTCAGAGCTTTTCCGAAACACGTTGTACTTGTGTTGTTCCTTTCTCTTGCCCCAATTGCTGCCAATAAAGCCCAGTCATGCCACAAAATTGTTTTAAAAAAGTACACCAAAACTTGTAGTTGTAATGTGGTAAAATGTCGAAAAACTTGAGTGGACAGGAATACGTTTACAAACCAATGCATGTTCTGCTTTTGGGTGCAGCCCATATCTAAAACTAAGAAGGTTCTGGTAACACTTATGGCAATCATGACTCATTGAAAATTTTAGATTTTATTTGTTCCCTCTGAGTGATCAGTAGTTTCCAAATTTTCCATTTGGAACATTTACAATGTTCTCTTTAGCACCAAACTGATGTGTGGAGTTCACAGAGAGACATAGCTGAAAAAGATTTTACTCGATTAAAAGATGGTTCAATTCTACCATTAATTTGAATTATCGTCTTCTTGCTTTTTGTGTATATTTCAGAGGTCGGTGTCATTTCCTGTGAGCCTGTATCCACTAATTCACCTAATTATTATTATAAATGTCTAAAATGCACATATTCTGAAAAGAGAACATGCAACTGTTGACTTAGAATTTTACTGAAATTAATCTTGACTATTTTATCAAAGAAATAAGTCCATAATCAGTAGAATGTACCTGTAGGAATGGCAAATCCTTAGCTCTGAGGACAATATCTACTTTGCTGATGGTGGAGTTGAGAACCAGGATCTCCTTTTCTATGTTTTCAATCTTATTACACATGACCTGTATTTTTATTTGCTCTTCCTGTTTGAGCATTCTCAGTCTCATGTCTTCTTCATCCTTGAGGAACTGGTGAAGCTGCAGAAATTCCCCCTTTATCGCCATCTCGATTTCATTACTTTGAGTCTGTAACATTGGAGCAGGGTGGTTATTCTGGTTAGTGCTTGCTAAGGAGGGACTTTTCCATCCCTACAGGAAAAAGATAACTTAAGAGCTCAACATTAGGATTAAAACAGTGGAATTGGTGAAATTATCCAAGAAAAAAATGATCTCAAAAGCTTTTACCTTTATATAATTTTTGATCTCCTCCCATTGGTGTTTTGTTTTACTCATTGTTCTTATTTTCTTTCTTAAGGACCCAAGGATGTTAGAAATTTCTGTCTAAAATGAGAATATTAAGAACACTTTCAAAATGCTTGAGTGAAAAGCCAAATTTCATTTTCATAGCAAACTAAGATACAATGTTGGTACAATTCTGGTCATTATGTTCTGATACTTTACACACAGAGAAAAAAATCTCCCCATCCTCAACCAGAAGGTAGCCCTACTTGTCTTTCTTGTCATACTGTTATCTTACCATGTTTGATTCTTCCTTGTTTTTATTCATACTATACCTTTTTCTGTTGAGCTGCTTCCTCCACTGGGCAGCACTTGTGCATTTTATGGTCCCTTGATATTTGGCAGACGAGACAGATGGGAACCTCATCATTGTCGCAAAAAACTTTCAGCTTCTCCTTATGAAGTGCACAAATCTCCTGATCCATAGCCTTTTTGTTTTGAAACTGATCCACGACTAACTTCAGATCCTGGTTGACAGGAGGCATCCCAGAGGAAGACTCAGTGCCGCACACGGGACATTCTTGACACTTTTTCCACTCCCAGAAGTTGTGCAGGCAAAGTTTGCAAACGTTGTGTCCACATAGTAAAAGAACCGGGTAAGTATAAATGTTGGAGCACTGAGGACAGGATATCTCTTCCTCAGAGACAGATTTCCTCGTTGATATCATGATGGTGTCCGCCTACAGAGTGACTAGATAAGAAAACATCATTGTTGTTTCTACACCAACTGATTCCAGCAAATGCTGCCCAGCTAGTCAAGCAAGTTAAAAATCCCAGCATGTTCAAGGTTCCACGTGATTAAATATTTAGGACTTCATTGTAAAAGTGTCTGTGTGGAGTGCGAAGAGTTTAAACAAAAAAACACACATTCACTGTAACTGCCCTTTATTTTCAAAAATAAAACACTTCCATATGAGACACAGTAACATAGTTTGATCAGTATTCCAACTATGCCTTTGAATCTGTACTTCATTATGACTAGAAAATCCTAGCAGAAACAGAAGTTGTGGCTACTCTTGTTTCCAAGACTGGTGGCAAAAACAGAGGTAGTTTATATCGTTAAAGAAACTGGCAGGATGATCTCTATTTACTGGATCCAAGTGGTCACCTTAAATAAACTTCCTCAGCAGGTACACTCACAATGAATCATCGCCTTTTTTTTTTTTTTTTTCTCCAGGAAGCAAACATTTAACCAGCTGGCTTTCAAAGATGAAGTCAACTTTCTGAAATCCTGACATACGTTTTTGTTGTGCAATAATTGTAATGTAGTTGGTGACAAAAAAAATTCCAATGATATCTTCTTTGTCGTCATGCTGCAGTTTGTAAAACAAAGACAGCAGTTAATTGCAGGGTTCCTACAAATTCCAGACATAATTTCCCAGAAACAGAGGACGATTTAATCAATGAAGTAGGAATAAAGTCTGTAAATATGCATAATTTTTCTGTTTTTCCATGTTATTTTCTCCTTTCTGTCCAGATAGTGAAAATACTGAATTCAAATTTGACTATTTTCCAGATTGCTTAGGAACCCTGTATTTTAAAGCTAAAGTTCTGAGTCTAAATAGCTGCACTGGCAGATTACCTTCAGTCTCTAAAATATCTGTAACCTGACTGCAAACAAAGCACATTATTCAGCTAAAGATATTTTCCCTCCTAGGTAAAACAATAAAGCTAAGTAAATCATTTACATGGAATATTGATAGTAAATCTCAAAGACTATTAAGAAATACTCTAATAAATAGTCAAATAAATAAATAAATGGGTTCACTGTTGCTTTGTTATTTATTTAGCTCATGTAAAAAGACCAGATTTGTTTATCTTTATTCCTTTATCCATCAAAAAAGGCCAATCCCTTCAATGCCTCTGTAAGTAAAATACAACCAGTGATATAAAAATACTAACAATGTATTCAACTGAAACTCTACATCTTTCCCAAGAAACTGAGTGCCTACATGACTGATCAAAGGTCCGTTTTTTTTATCTCTATAAATAAAAGTAATAACAAATTAATACAGCTGCATGAACTTGTTTGTAAAGACATACTAGTTTTTCAAAGGTTAAGAGATTTTGATTTTAGTTAGTTTTACAAAAAACATACATGAAATCAACCAAATGTTTACCAGAAAATGACATGAGAACATTATGTACATAAAAAAAACAACAATATTATTCAGGAGTGACTGTGCTGTTGTGAGAAAAACAATTTCTACAGAAAGACTGTGGTGAATTTTGACATATGGATTGATTTTAGATATCAATCCATATGTGGATCCATATGTGGTTCTTACCATTTAAAAATGGTAAGAACAACAGCCTCATACAACAGCCTCTGATGTTGGCGGACCTTATCCTGTTGCAACAGATGTAAAGTTCATCTGATTTTTCAGCTTATCTCACAATTTAACACAGTTATACAGTTTCTCCTCTGATGCACTGAGACTGAAGTCTCAATGAGACCGAGGCCCTAATCTGGGTTTGTGAGCCACAGACTTGGGGACGCTCTTGCGTTAGAGTAGCCGTCCCGTGTGCAGAGGACCAAACGTTTGTGCCTTTTTGAAATTCAGCACATCCTAAGGCTGCCTGCTGCCTTCACGTCAGTCCAGAGCCTTGAAGGCGTCATGCCGTGTCTGCAGAACCAACATGCAAACTGACGATGGCAGTCACACAAATCCAGGCTTGATGGAGGATTTGAAACACTTTGGGCAACCCTTTGTCCCGTTTGTTTGCAGACACCTGGGGACAAGACATAAAATAAAGACACTATTTTTATGTCTCTGCTAGACCAATACAAATCTGCACATCATTTTGAATCGTAAGGATAATAATACACAGTTTTAAAAATGTTTAACAAATAAAAGCTCATAAGTAAGGCTTGGATTTGTACTCATTCTCCTTTATTTTAATATCATTAGAGAAAAAAAGGCCAGTACAACCAATTCCTCTGATTGATTACTCACCTTTTTACACTCCACCAATCTGGCACTTAATTAAGAGGGGCTCAAGCATGTGGAAGTAGGTGATCTGTTCAAATAAGACCCAAAATCCACCACTATGGCCTACATACAAAATGCTGTGTGTGGCCACCATCACAGGGAAACATGGAGGTAGTGGTACTATTCTGTCTATAGCAGAAATCACAACACTGGTCAGAACAGATAGAAATAAATGTAGGGAATTCTTAGAGGAGTTTTGAGGTTGTAAAAGACTTGAGACTTGAGAATGTTTATCTTCTGGCAGGACTTTTATTAAAATCTGCAGCGTTGGCTGAAGTGCAAAGAAACATACCACGAAGGAAACTTTGCAGCACACTTCAGATTTTTATTTGTAAAAAACCAACAAGAAAGTTTGAGGGGTGTAAACACATTAAAACATGCATCAAGCTCCTTCATATTTTTTTTAATGCTCATTACCTTAGTAGGAATGAATTGGGAGAAAGTAAACACCTACTTGAGATGGAAAATGTGGGAACAGGGTAACGCCTGCAGCTTTTGGTCCCTGTCCCCGATGGACTCCCCACACATGCCGCAGTAGAGCTCCAGCTCCTCCACACACTGCAGGAACTTCACCACCTGCTCTCGCAGCTCCTCCTGCTGCTTGTTGTTGCGGTAGATGCCCTCACGTAGGGAGTGAACCTTCAGGCTGCACAGCTTTGGTACAAGACAAAAACATCAACATGTAGACTGATAAAGGCTTTGTAGCTTATATGTAAATTTTGCTGATTTTTTTCATAAGCTTCAGTTACCTTGTTTCCCATTCCGTCTGCAAGCTCCTGCGCTCGCTCCAAAGATTCAAGAGCCTGAAGAATAAAAAAAACACAGGAAATGTATTACAAAAGTTGTTGTTACAGAAACCAATTAAACAAATACACCTGTTTCACAAACAGGGTACATGTATATATATATCTAACTGCACAAACCTTGTCATATTCTTTCTGCAGAAGCCAACATTTTGCAACACCCAGATAGACGTGCGCTTGTCCAAGACGGTTTCCGATCTCGGTCATAATGCCCAGTGCAGACTCGTAACGAGGGAATGCTTTCTAAATGATTTAAAAGAACAACAGCATGTATTTTATACACATTTCTCAAATAAATAAATGTGCTAGTATACGAGTCAGAATAAAAACATGATAAAACAAAATGCAAATGAACCACATCAACTAGACTGGAAAGACAGGTTCACACTAACACAGAAGCATTAATGTCGCCTTACATTGACATCATGCCTGCAGCGGTGGATGTCTGCAAAGTTCAGTAAGCACAGAGCTTGCAGGGGCCGGTCGCCATGCTGCAGAGCAATCTTCATGGATTCCTGTCAAAGCACAACACAAATGATGCTTAGAAAGGCTCTCCGTCTCCAGCTTAGGTTACCAACATACACGTCAGTTTTTCATGTCAGTAAATGTTCAGAGGGTTAGGATGTGGGTGCTCCGGTTGTGTAATCTGTTTGGTCAAATGTGATAAATCTGAAATGTCTCTTGTTACTATACTTTTACACTCCAAAGCAATGACATCAAGTTATTTTTCACCCTCTGTACATAATTAGAACAAGGCGGGAACTTAAGCCGCCCTTTTCATTAACACTTTAAACCAGCGCCTCTGTGAGAATATTTTTGTAGAGATCCAAGGCCAGGGGACGGCAGAGCAACTGGAGCTCGCACCTGTCAGCAGTAAATACAACATATATAACAGAATCCTGGTGAGGAAACCTAAATTGGGAGAATCTTAAAGTCTGTGAGGAGATTTATATGGTGTGGTTTGCTTTGAAACAATACCTCACAGCACCCCATGGCGTCAGGCAGACGATCCAGCTTCCTGTAGGCCACAGACATGTGGAACTGGCTCATGGCACGATACTTGAGGCTCCAGCTTTTGCCGTAGTCGTTGACGAGTTCAGCTGCCTTGCAGGGGAAGAACAGGGCTTTCTCGTAGTCCTGTCATCAGATATGCAGAATTACAGTTCTTCAGTTTCAAATAAATAGCGTAGTACGCCACTTACGCACTAGCATTAGAAGTCCTATTTGGCTTTGTCTGCCTTCTTTTGACAACACAACTCATGCCAGAGTGACCCAAGCTTCTTCCAGATGTATTTGAGCAAAAGAGTAACAATGCACTGTCACTCTCCCTCCCCAACTTGTTTCTGCGCACAGCCAGTCAGCTTGCGGAAAGAAGGCAACTGTTCCCTTTTTGCAAAACAAGCAAATTCATCAGTTCACAGCGTGTTAAGTAAAGCTCCTCCTATTACTTTCAGTAAATAAATATTATGAGCAACATGTCTGTTGATCTTCCTAATGATCACTTCACCATGGTAGATAATGCTAATAATTATCCACCTAGTATAAACTTATTAGATTATGTTAGTTTGTCAATGAACAAATAAATAATATCCTTAAAAAGACAGCTTTTATTTAATTTGCTTTTTACAATCAATCAATCGTGTTATTTCAGCTGCTATTGATGGAATAACGATTGGTTTTCTGTTTAAATTCTCTATTATTAAATAGATTAAATCTTCTTGTATTTTTTTGCTTTAGTTTTTTGCGTAAGTAGGACATGGCATGACATTTTTATTCGAGGTTATAGTTAGAAAATCTCACACCGGCCCATTCCTAGACCATGTATTAATTTTAGGCATTTAATATTGATCTGCTTTATCACAACAACTAAACTAAACCAAACTAACCATCTAAAGATTATTTAGGATGTTGATTTTGTGGTTCCTCTGATGTGTTAAATGGAACCACATAAACCCCAACCAGTCTACTCATCCACTCAGTCCTTGTATTATCACATAAATTCCAAAGCATGAGATTCAAAATGACTAAAACCTTTGAGTAAAAGAATGATGTTCTGATATTTACATAAATGTCTTACAAAAACTATATAAAATATACTAGCCAGTTGCACTTAAAACTAAAAAGCAGCTAAAATAATATATTAACTATTAGAGATAGAATTTTTCGATCCATATCATGTTTGTTATTTTGATTTTGATGCAGTCCATGAACTTATGCATATGCATATAAACACTATATAACCTTCTGCTAAATTTAGATTTAGAATCTTACAGAATGACTTGAAGTTTGGCAAGTCAAGTTGATATGAAATGCTGCTCTTCGCTAATAAATAAATCTAAGAATTGAGGTTCACCTTTTCAATTCAGCTGTTGCAAATTAACTTTTAGATGGTATTTTAACCTACTGCAACAGTGTTTGTAAATGCTCGTTCCATTTTATATGCTGATTGTAGGTTGTTACCCATAGTACCCAGTAGGGGGCGCTGTAGTTTGGTTCACGTTGAGTTAGTGCCTTCATTTAAAGCGAAAAACAAGAGGAATTGTTGCTAGTCTCCTGTCAGTCAGCACTTTGGGCTCTGGACCGTAGCGCACATTCTAGGCTGAAGGCAGCACAACACGGACTTTACCGCCATAAACTTTGCAGCCCTTGGACAGCGGAGCGAGGTACATGTTTAGAACTGCATTAGTTTGTGAAGTTAGCGTTACTCTGTAATGTATTCATGTTTTGTGTCAAACAAAAGCACTTATTATCTTTTCTTTTAGTTTTCACGGTGTATTCAGTGCTCTTCAACAAACTTGGTTTCGAACGAAGTAAATACTGAATCTACAGCCGAAGGTCTCCGTGTTTTCTTGGGTTTGAGGGACTGCTATAGTGTTACCTAGACAAGAGAAATAGGTTCTGTTCTTGAAGTTTTGTGACCAGAAACATTTCTAAATTTCAGATTTTTTTTCCCCTGATTATTATTTTTATAGCAGTGGATCTTTATTCTGAGGTGTCAGACAAGAAATGTGCAGAGAGAAGAGAAAACATTTAACAAAGATCCTACGGTTGGGCTTCAAACAAATCTGTATTTCTTGAAAGCAAAGGAAAAGTGTTGGGTTCTTGCAGTTAGCTGTTCATCAGTGCACAACTGATGGGGAGGGTGGAACAGTATTATTTTAACTTTATGCAAGCAAAAAAGACTCTAGACACTCTGGCACTTTCAATGGCGTCAAAAAGACTAGGAAAATCAGAATGAAATTTGTTTTGAGGTTGTTGGTCCTCAGAATTTTTGGACTACGTTCTTAAAATACATCTGGAATAAATTAAGCTGATTAACGACCAGGTTGAAATGAAACATTCTTCAGAGCTTCAGTATATTATTTTCATAAACAGCAGTATTCATAACACCTTTAGCTGCACATAGATGTTTCCCAGACTGCAGCAGACTCTGCACTCCAGCATCTTGTCATCGTTGTTGTGTGCATAGCGCAGGGCCTTCTCGTAGCTCTCCAGGGCCTTCTGGAAGACGCTGAGGCCCAGGTAGGCGTTGCCCATGCTCAGACACACTTGGCCATTGAGCTGCAGGCTTACAGTGGTGCCTTGCATGTTTAAGCAGGTCTGGCAGTAAGACACCGTCTTCTGGAAGTCGCACAGCTTCTCGTTGCTACGCGCCAAGTTCAGGTAGCCTTCAGTTAGGTAGTCTGGGTCCTCCATTTCCCGGGCTGTGTCAATCTGTTCGAGGGCGTACTGCATAGGAATGTGTTGGTAAAGAGAAACAGATAATATGGAAAAATCTCATTTGAAATGCAGAGCTTTAAGAACTGTGCTGTAATGTGGGAGCTTGGAAACTGCAGCTCAGAGGAGGAGCTGTGCCTCTAAGGCGGCGCCTGATCACCCACAAGCAATTTGGACAGCTTAACGGTTGCCACGGGAGATTAAAGGATTTCTAAAACATGCATAAAAGAATCAAAGCAATACCCCTGTTATGTTTCTGATGAAACATAACAGGGGTATTGAAACATGTTTCTGATATAACAACATTATAACATGGTGTAAAGCTCTAAAAAGTCAATTTAACAAAATACTGCCCCTTTAATTCAGTCACATCGAAGCATTTATTAGTATAAACAGCCAATTTAAGGTTATGCCACAACATCTCAATCCAATTTATGTGATTTGAGAAAAATCTTTACGTTAGGTTTGATCAGAAGTATTGCAAAAGGTTTTGCATTCCCTCCCAAAAGGTTTTGCGTTCTCTCGCAATAATGTACTGATCAGTTCATGTGGCATAATTGAATACTGCAAGTCTTTTTTACGGGGCCGCCGTACTTTCTGCTTTAATGCAAAGCTATGTAAGGTTTTTCCATGAATGTTAATATCTTGTGCACAATCTGACGTATATCGTTTTCTTTGGTATAGAAATGCACCACAAACTTATATACAGAAACTTTCCGTATGTAGGAAAGAAATAAAAATACATCCAAACTATTTGGACTATTCCTGAGATATTATTGTGGGGTAATGAGACAGTTTTGATTGTGTCTCTATTGTGCATTTAGTCTGAACGGTTTAAAGGGCTGTTTTCAGTTGCATCTCCACCTTACACAGTCATAAACATGCAGTGAGTAAATCGAGTTTCAATCATTTTTTTGCACCAAAGAGTTAATAATAATAAACACGTTCTGACTGAGGCTCTGTAAGAGTCATATGAATGAAATAAGTAATTATTGATATGACAGGAGCACGCGGCTTTGACACTTGGGTGGTGGATGCGTCGATGTGGGTGTGACATGACCAGGTATTAATGGGAAGGTTACTGGCGTTCTGGCTGGGTGTGTATGAGAAAGCGGCACTTGTGCATTGTTTGGCCTGGTAAGCCTGTGTCGCAGTCCTTGTAAAGTTTGAAACATGATAATCAAAATAGAATAAATCAATAATTGTGACAAAATAAAGAAGTGGCCTGGAGCAGATAGATACACGTGTCGGACAGATCATATTCCCCAAGTTAACCCAGTGCGGCCCTCTACCAACATTTGCAGCACATTTAGGTTCTTTAAATATGTATATATGTGAAATGTTAAATTAACATTTGTGACTGTATACAAAATATACCGGCAAATATTGTATTAAGCACATTGCGAGGGAACGCAAAATTAATTTTTTCCCATGTCCCCTGGAGGGCTCCGTAGTTTTTGTCTTGAAATTGTCGCATGGATGCCAGATATGCTGAGTTTTTTTCTTTTTGTTGAATCATGAATGCTTAGTAAGTCAACTGATCTCCGCAGTGCTGTAGATGTTATTCTGGATTTTTGGAATAAATTTAACTGGCCAGATACTTCTGAACATATTTATCACTGCTCCACGATTTCTCCATTTGCAGATAATGTCTCACACTTTGGAGTCCCGAAACCTTAGAAATGGCGTTGTAACATTTTATACACTTTTAGATCTTCACAACCTTGTTTTCAACTCCTCTTTAAGTCGTTAAGATCATTCGATGAATTTCTGCTTTTAAGCTGTTTTTATCTACTCTGTCTTGTCAGACAGGTTTGATTTAGAGGATTTTCTGATTCTCCTGATCTGACAGTATTTAGCCCTGAGTGTGGCCATGTCACTGAAAACAACTTTAAAAAAATATGAACAATCACAGTTATTTGAGTATTTAAGAAGGGTAATACATTTTTTGCACAGGTCTAGTCTGATTTTAATAGCTTCTGTTAATTAAATTATAATTTGAAAAATGGCTTTCATAATATTCAGATAATCTGAGAAACTGAGGAAAAACACATAGCTGAAAAAGCATGTGACATGGCAGACTTTCACGGCACTGTATCGTTTTCGTCGTTAGACCTCTTCTTTTTGAAGCCCTCCTTAAAACTGCATCAATACCGGGTCCTTTCTGATTGCAGATGATGATATCAACAAGACACCCTACACTGACTCTAAGGTTGCAGGACATTTATTTACTCTGCATCGCTGGGAAGCCCACAAATGAATCCATGTTTCTCAGGATGGCTGTTAATGGTAGGTGGGTACCTTCAAACTCCTTAATGGAAATATTTAAATGCTACAACAGCAGAAGTGAGCTGACATGTTGACATATGAGGTGATGGGACACTGTAACATTCACTCTTTGGATTTACAACCACTAAGTTACATGGTGCAAATAGAACAGGACTTATGCAAATGCTGATTTGGCTGTTCAGAGAAAAATGCCTTAATAAAAGCATGAACTAAAATTACTTTATTGTTATTTTACCTTTAAAGAATACCAAAGAATATTCATCAGCACACTTTGAATTCAAAGTGTTAGTTTGCATACCTTAAGCATATCTTTGTACTTTCCCATTTCTGAGTGGGCTGTGATCATGCACCCAAGAACTCGAAACTTCCCCCCAGGGTCTGAAGTCTTTTCCAGAACTTTTGTCCAGACATGCAGGGCTTTATCCGTCTGATTGGACTGATACAACTTCAGGCCCTTCTCTATCTGCTGCTTGGTTTGGTCCTGGCCCATTTCTGGTGCAATGCGCAACGTGAAAATATTCATTCGCTTAGGCCATGCAGTTTCAGCAAGGCAGGAAGAAAGCAGATCCTTCCTGCACAACTCCAAAGAAGACTCCTTGAAGATGATCCCCTCAGAACGGTCGGTACCAGATCCAACTCTATCAGCTCCGGCCGAGCTGAGATGGAGACGAAACCGGATCCAGTGAGGAACAGTGGTGGCACACCAAGAACATTATCACAAAAATGCCCTTCTAAGAGCTGGAAAACTGATCCTGTTTCACCTCAGGAGTGCAGAAAATTCTCCTTTTTAAATTCCCTTGGAAAAAACATAAAAGATACAAGTATCCCTGCTGAGATCTGGCAACGGTTTCCCAGAATATCTGCTCCCTCCACACCCCAGCGAAAGGAATTCCTAGCACCCCCTTCGACCAGCCACCCCACTCCACCTTCCTCCTGCTGCGGCTCCAGCAGATGGCCTTGTCACTCCAGACCATGTGTCCCTTCAGGAATTAATGTTCTGCCCTCACCAAACTGTCCCAAGGTCACTACAGCTCCTAGCAATCTACCTTTACATGAACCAAACATGACACACTGGGCAAAATGGAAAAGTCTGGAGCCTTAAAAACAAACGTCCCGGAGAGTCATAGGTGAGGTCAACCACTGTCCCAGGAAGCAACATGTTGCTGTTCCAAGTTTTTTTTTTTGTTGGTTTTTGTTTGTGGTAAAAGAGCTGCGTTTCAGACAGTGTTCGTAGTGGCTATAGGTTGTTATTGGTAGTTCTTGTGCAGGCGCATCTGAATCCCAACACCCACCCCTCATCCCGCCGTCAGCAGCCGATGCTCAGAATAGTTCGCACAGTCTGACATGTTCCTGAGCTTAGGTTTCAGCTGCACAGACTCCAGCAGAACATCAATGGGATCACACTGTTGGCCTCTCTATAGCAACTCTATCTTTCCCTTAACTTTTTCACTCCCAAAAGTCAATGCAGTAATTTTTATCAACTGTAATCCTGCTTCTACTGATTCAAAGACAAGTATATATTCAGTCCCTTTGAGTCAGTACTTTGTAGAATCACTTTTTGCTGAATTTACAGCTACAAGTAATTTCTATATCTCAACCATTTGGGACATTTTGAGTGAAATTGTTGCCCACTCTGCTTTGCACAAAAGATCAAGTTCTATGAGATTTGGATAGCTTAATTCATAACTCTTGACACAAATTCTCAATTAGATTCAGGTCATTCTAAGAATAGATATGTTTGCTCATTGTAGATCTAGCTGTATGCTTAGTTTCATTGCATAACTGACCTGTCAGTTGTGTTCCTCAAACTTTGTGACATTTTCTTTTGCTAATGTTCACTAAAAAGCCTTTGAGGATTTAAATTTATACACATTTGGTCTCCATTTACTAATTCGGGAACCTCTGAATAGTTTCACTGGATTTTATTTAAGGGTATCAAAACAAAAGAACATCAACAGCAAATGTACACAATTACAAAACCCCAAAAAAACATGTACCTTGTTTGTTCTACTTATTTACCTGCTACTTTAGATGAAGCAGAATGAGACTCTAGAATTAGACAGTTTAAAAATCCTTCATTTGACTTAGTCTTATTTTTAAGAATTGAACTGCTTGATTGGAAAACTGCTTCCGAATAAATCCCAGCAAGACTCAATGGTTCTGATAATCTACCTTTTTGTTAAACACAGCAAGAAACCAAATACTAACACTGTGTTGATCTACCATAAAATCTCAGTAAAACATATTTATAGTTCAACAAGTATAAATAAATTTACAAGGCACTGCATTTTTTAATCATGTCCTTTTTGAAGGATTTTAGAAACGTCCACCATTACTTGAAGACTTTGAAGGCTGGTTGACCAAATAAAAACTAAAAGTGACTCTATGCAGGTTTTACCATTTATCAGAACACATGAACTTGAACCAGTACAGCATAGATAAAAATGTAAACGTTGAAAAGCTACAAAACATTCTCTATTATGCTTACAGACTTAAAATGTGTGAAGACTTAGCCACTTTCAGCAGCCTGATGATTACATTTCAGTGAGGAGTTTTTTACTGACCACTAAAGCACTTCATGCATGTTAATATACGAGCAGTGCACAGGAAACAACAGCTTTGATAATCACTGGTCACAGTGTTACGACACATTCGGTCCCCAGCTAAGAGATACACAACAACAAGCTGATACAGAAGCATCTCACAGACACAGCTGAGGTTTTGGAATGGCTAACACAGCTGAGTGGGAATCTTTTTTAGCAGATCTGTATTCACTGTAAGTCACACCAACATCTGTCACCTGATTCATTGTGATGATTGTGGACCGTAAATTGGAAATCCTCAGGCCAGTACAAACTGCCAGTTCGTTAGGAGGATCTTTATACCTTTGATAACCGAGACCACAGATGTGGCCGGGTTAAACTTTAACGTGTTAGCGTCGCCTTTCTTACACTTGTCCCTGAAGACGTATATGCAGCCGTTACAGCTGGCCACCTTCCACAGAGAAGGGATGCAGCTCCAGACCTCTGGGAAACGCAGCCGCGTGAAGCTCTCCAGCAGAGGGTTGTAGCACACCAGCGAGTCCCCTTCGCCTACGATGAAGATGACGTCCATATGAACGGCGGCGTGCATGCAGCCCGCAAACGGCAGCATATACGGTTTGATCTGGCACTTCTGGGAGGAGGTGTCGAAGCACTGGATGAGACGAGACGGCTTTGTGAAAAAGTCCATGTCGTTCTCCTCGCCTCCAAGCAGGTAAATGGTTCCTCCCAGGTTGACGCCAGCGGCCCCGGACACAGCTGTGTCCAACTGGCTCGTCTCTGTCCACATGTTGTCCTTCACTGTGTAGTAAATGATGGCGTTCGACAGCGTGTCCTGCAACGTCTTCCCGCCCAGGGAGTAGATGGCGTCTTCAGAGGCCACAGACACCATGGTGTGGTGGAGGCGGTCTCTAGGCAACGGTGCACAGCGCTCCCAGTCCATGGTGTGCATGTTGCACTTCCACATGCGGCGGGGGATGGACCCCCCCACCACGTATAGGTCCCCGCCATGTTTACAGGCGGCGGTGATCTGATGGCAGAGACTGTTTTGGCCGCTCACGCTGATCGCATCGTCCTCATCACAATGCAGAGACACAGCAAGGGAGTGAGTCCTCGTCTCCTCTTTACCGATCAGGTAGATGTGGACATTCTCCCCGATTTCCTGCCATGGACCCAGAAAGAGATTTTAGTGACAGAAATAAAAATGAAGACCAATCACATTATTATTATTATTACTACTTAGATCTGTCACAATAAGACATTTTGCTGGACAATAAATTGTCCGAGTAATTATTGCCATAAACAATGATATTGTTGTTTTGAGACCAGTAACATTGATAATGGCATGATAAACCAAGTTCTCATAGATCAATAAACTTTACTGTTTTAAAGAACACTTAACCTGGAAGATACTATAAATATCCAAAATAAAACACAACAAATAAAAACAATAAATAAAACTGCAATAAAAACACACGTAGCCGAAAATTAAATGGATTATGAAGACTTTATAAACAAAACTTCAAAAATATTAATATTACTAGATCTTTCATCACAACATGCTCTTGTCCTTTCCATGTTTACAGTGGACGGATGGACTGAAAAACTAGAATAATCCATCCATTTTCTAACACCCTTGTCCCTAGTGGGGTCGAGAGGGCTGCTGGTGTCTATCTCCAGCTAACGTTCTGGGCGAGAGGTGGGGTACACCCTGGACAGGTCGCCAGTCTGCCTCAGGGCAACACAGAGACAGGCAGGACAAACAAGTATGCACACACTCACACCTAGGGAGAATTTAGATCAATTAACCTAACAGTCATGTTTTTGGACTGTGGGAGGAAGCTGGAGTACCCGGAGAGAACCCACGCATGCACCATGCAGAAAGACCCCGGGCCGGGAATTGAAGCCAGAACCTTCGTGCTGAAGACATCAGTGCTACCAACTGCGCCACTGTGCAGCCCAATTAGAATAATATTCACAGAGAACCTTCTTTCTTTGAAATCAGCAACTTGACTAATGACGTACCAATTGATTGATTGGGATGCTGCTTGATTCACTTTTAGGGTTTAGTAAAAGTCAGACAACAGTTAGGAATGATTTTGTATTTTATTTTGGTTTTGTTTTCCTTTCGAAATTATTAGCTTCATGTTGGAACCTGTAAGCCCCTTTCTTTTCTTCAGGTTCAATGTTTGACACATTGAAATGCTGAATAACTTTGTTCTGTACCTTTTTAAAACCCTTGAAAAGAAAATAAATTATCAATAAGAAGTGAAAAAAAAAATGGAAATCTGACACTAGCAGAAAAAAATCTGATTGGCAGGTGTTTAAATTCTACCTTCAGATTCTCCTGGAGAAGGCAGGAGAACTCCTCCCTCTCAACCTTGTTGTGGTTAATCCACGACTCGATGGCCATCGTTGGATTCTGGGAGCTGGGAACACCATCTAAACACAGAGACAGAGCCGATTGAGCAGCGTTGATCAAGGGAGGTTACAATTCTTATGCTTTTAAAACTGTCTAACTGTAATACCCTTGATGATGTCCAGAAGCAGGCAGAGGGGCAGATTGAGATATTCTTCGGTCTGATGCAGCTGAGCAAGATGGATTTTAGCACATTGCTTAGCTGCGGTATACAGCTCCTGGTCACTGTGTCTGTCTGCAAGCCACATCACCTAGAAAAAAAAACAGAAAAAAGATTTAGTATGAATGTTCTAAATCAGTGACAAATCAATAAAGTCTTCTGATTCTGGTCTGCTCCTCATCCCCAGAACATGGAGAAGCAGCATTCAGCTTCAAAGCACACAAAGCTGGAACAAACCTCCAGAAAATTGTAAAGCAGCTGGAACAATGAGTTTCTTTAAATCTAAACTTAAAAGCCCACCTGTTTAGAGTTGCTTTTGAAACATTATAAATTAAACATTAATCAACATTTTGATGTGTAACGATTGACAAAATATAATGTTTCAATCATTGACTGTGTGTTCTGTGACTTTGTATTTCTGGGTTTTATGATGTAAAGCACTTTGACCTGCTTTGTTGCTGAAACGTGCTGTACAAATAAACTTGACTGATTGATTGAAATCACCTGTAAGCAATTCTTGACCTCCACCGTCCGCGAGAGGAAGCGGGAGCATTCCTCAAACAGAGCCGTCAGCTGGTACATATCCGCCATCTCGTAGGTATCCTGCAGCTCCTCCACCCGCAGCTTGATGGTGCCGTGGTAGATGTAGTCGACCAGCAGCTGGAAGACGGAGGCACTCACATCCTTCAGCTCGATAAAGCGGTTGTGAGACTCTTTGAGGTTGGAGGTGAACATGGAGCGGAAGAAGCTGCTCTGCGCTGACAGCACCAGCCGGTGCAGGTGAAACTGCCTTTCATCCACAGTGACGGTGACATCTGCAAACAGGCCGTCCTCCAGGCACAGGTCCATAATGCTCTTCACCACGCGGCTGGAATGAGAGCGGTCAGTGAAGGTGTATCCGAGGAAGTAGTTCTCCTCTCCCACAGAGCCGCCAACACTGACGCCGCCCTCCTCACCGGACTCCATCTTTGCTGCCTGCCATGTTGAAAACAAAAGTTAACACCAGATTATTAGGGAAAAATAAACAGTGGATTAGCTGGAAGGAAGTTAGTTATCATTTATCGGTGGCTTTACAGCAACTGTAATTACATAAGTATGCTAAATGCATATTAAATGTATTAGTGGAGACATAAATTAGATGCTTATCAAAGAACAGTTTGTCTAGTGAACTGATCCACTAATTGCTCCACATGTATCTTGGTTTTGGAGAACAGGATAACTTAGTACACATGTACCTACTAAGATCTCGTGGTATTGAAGCTTTTTAAAACATTCAGTTTTTACTGTTTATTCTTAGGTCTATGGTAATGCTACCTAGTATTTTGTTTATTGTTCTTCATACAAAAAGTTATCATAGATTTTCTTAAATAATACTAATTAAAACAGCAACAGGATACAGCATGTTTTAAATGTTGCCTTTTTTTATAATCAGCAGGTCTGAATAGTAAAATCTTCATTTTACTTATGGGTATGATGTTTCGTTTGATGATGTATTAACCCATGGATTGAATAGGATGCTGTAAACGAGTGGAGTTTGTAGGTTTTATTTTTGTTTATAAAGCTGTGTTTCCTCATTGACTATAATTCCTCAATTTGGACAATAAAGTATATATTACTAACTTCAGAGTTTTTGCAGAAGTATGTACCACTCAAAAGCTCACTAGTCTATTGAGACTCATATTCAAATATTCATACGTGTTTATTAGTTGTTATTGCTTTTTTACGATGAACAATTAAATCGTTCAGTCTATACACGTTTTCTAATAAAGGGTCTTCAACATGCAAAGATCAACCAAAACAAGTGATAAGTGATGCTGATTGGCTAAGCTAGGTTATCGCTAGCTGTGTTGTTGTGTTTGTCTGCCGCTAGGGCCCGCAGCAGAAAGCCGCCAGCTTGTTTTTCCTAATAAATGTTCTACCAAAATATTCAGAAGAAAACGTGGAACTAAACAAATATCGCTTAACTGTGACAGCCATGCAGTTACGCTACCTTTATTTGCACTGTTGCAGCATTCAGAGGCAGCTGAACTGTTCACCGGAATAACTGTTGTAAAAGGTTAAACTAAGATAGCGCCAAACGCTTACCGCCCCCCTGTGGCAGAACCTCATTACTACAGTTTCTTATTGAAAACAAGAAGAAAAACAATATGTAATTGAATCTCAGTAAGCATATGTAAATAAAGCTGTTTGATGAAACCTTCACAGGTGTGTTAAAAAACATTAATGAACAAATGGTATGAAGAAGAAGTGGAGTTGAGCAGTTTTGTCAGAATTTCCTCCCTGGTAGAACTGTTGCCTGGAAGTCAATCTGAGAGGTCCTATTTGGATTATTACCTCCATTCATATTTTCATGAAAACTTTTGCTCACAATGCTATGACTTAGAATAGATCATCTGGGATTGCTTTCTTCACTACAGTTTCCACATGATGTTTTTTATTTTTCTCCCCTGCAATCTAAGGATAAGAACTGAGAGAAGAATTCAGATTTTCCTTACCTGTTCTTGGTATTCAGATAAAATATTCAAGTGAAACTTTCCACTTTATTGTGTTTTGCAAGATGAAGAAAAAACATCTAAATTAGAAAAATTTCCACAACCTAGACTTGCTCCAGAGGAGCCATCTGGTTTCTGCCTTTTTTCCAAGCTGTAAAAACAAAAAAATCTGTGGTATTCAGGGGATGTTTTCTTCTTTCCATGAGTGGAGAGGTAGGGCAGATGTTGCTTTTCCTCTTTTTGTTCTAATCTAGAGAGGCATGAATGCACAACTAAGACTCTGGCTTCCAATTATTCTATGGCTTTGGCTTGGTCAAGTGCTGCAAGGTGAGTAAAACAAGACATTCTGATAGTTTATGCCATTACACTAAGGTAATTCATGTGTTGTTTGCATTGTAGATACTGAAGTAATGACAGTTACAATGGTAAATTGTTAGCAGTAGTATAATTAAATATATGACAGTTAGAATTTTTCCTCTTCAGATGTGGCAGCAGGCTCAGGTCCAAATGCTGATCTCTCCGATGCAAACCTGATGTTTGAGGTAGCTTTATGTCCAACTTCAACAAACTTTCACATAACCAAAGCATCTATGCCGTTTCTTTTTTGTGGTAAAAACATATTTTCCGTATTATTCACAGATTTTACTGAGTGGGGTTGAGTTAAACCAGGATAACAATGTTTTCTTGTTGGACGAAGAGCTGGCATCGATGAGGAAAGGACGGGAATTCTTGTCTCAGATCAATGACGGCATTCCAAGGACTCTGATCTCGACAGAGCTCATGATGAAGACACGGGAGGCTCGGCGGAAGACTCCTCTGACTCAGGATCAGTTTGAGAACCTGGTTCTGAGCATGGTGTACTCTGCTCTGCAGGTTGGGGTCCAGAGGAACAAGGAGGAGCGAGAGGCTTGGGGTGGAGTGCTTATCCAGCTGGCAAACATCACCACCTATGACTTACGGGGAGGTTTTCTCTACAATTATGCTTAAAGAAATCATAAAGACGGAAGCTTGGATCTTACAATTATACAAAAAAAAATTTTTTAAAGAAATATTCAGCAATATACGAATGAAGATATTTATTATTTTACAGGGGAAAAAGTGCAGGAAAAATGTACACAGCCCTGCAAATACGAATGGTTCATATAAAATACGAACCATTTTATATGGTTTGTATTGTTTGTCAACATGCAAACAATCCCTGATGTTTGAAACAAATGTACAAAAATAAACTTAAATTTCTCAGCTCTACAGTTTCCTCTTCTGAGTTTGTTTTTGCTTGGTGCACCCGGTTTTGGTTTTGGTCTCGGTTTCTTCCAGAGAAGCTAACTTTTTCTTCAGCTTTGCATCCCTGGTTGGACCCCTCCGGTCTCTGCCAGAGCGTTGCTGACCCCTCCGCTGCCCTCTGACCCCATCTGCTGAAGCCGACGTTTCCTCGATCGGTTTGTGTCGACCGCTGACCAGCGACTCGTCGTGGTCCCAGATCAGTAGTGTTACACCTGAGAGCAATCATAAGAGAGTTTTACTGCTGAATTCAGCTTTTATTCCTCTTAAACTTTTTTCACATTTATTCATGCTGCACTTCACAAACTGTAATGAAATTACTGACATGAAAACACAAAGTAGTACATAACTGTGAAGTGAAGGAAATAACTGATGATTTTCCAAAATTTTTACAAATATAAATGTGGATTGTGTCATCCATCCCCCTTTATTCTAATACCTCTAAATCTAAATAAAATCCAGTGCAGCCAAAAGCCACATAAGAGCTGCAGAGACCCACAGCGCTTGTGGGAAAATATTAGTTATGTACGAATAGAAGGCCGATTCTGGCTTTGGAAAAAAAAAAAAGTGACAAAAGGACTTATAGCAGGATAACAACCCTTATGATATAGAAACAGTTACAATTTAGAGATTTAGACTAAATCATATTCATGTGTCAAAATTAACTAAAACAGATCTTATTTTCCAAAAAGAATGAGCAAACTATACCCCCAAAACCAAATATGATTATCCTTCAGCTTCTCACTACTTTGTATTGGTGTGTCGTATAAAATATCCCAATAAAATCCACTGAAATTTTTTAGCTTTAATACAACAAAATATGATTCAGGTGTAACTACGAAGACAACCCACCCATTCCAGATGCAATAACATCACCCATTGGACTGAACTTGTTAATCTGTAGAAAAAAAACAAAAAGAATCTCTTGGTTTAAAAAGGTTCTGAATTAGCTCATTTCAACTTGACTTTTTAAATTAAGTGATACTCACCGATTTGATCCCTGAGGCAGTGGAATCATACATCTGAAACACCAACTCCCCACTGTTGGAGTCAAAGACGTCAATGGACCTCTGATCTCCGGTACAGATGCGGTCATCAGGGTATCGGCCCGCCACAATCAGGTCATACAGGGGATGCCAGGTGGCCTACAGAACAATCCGTCATTATTTTGCTGTCACAGACAGACTCTCATAAAAAATTTATCTTTCTACAGCCATAGTGCCTAAAATAAGAGTTTTTAGTCATAAAACCAGATGGATTTTTTTAATCAAATGTTTATAAAAGTCATATTCTCCTTTTATTCCCACTGAAATAAACTTGAAGAGAGACAACAAACCTTGATGGGTGTGAGGTGCTGAAACTGCCTGTGTGGGTGCTGAATGATGTGCTGAGGCTTCGACCAATCAGAGGAGGAGTACACGCGAATCTGGTCGTGCTGATCTGTTGTGAGCAGCTTGGAGGCGTCCAAAGGGTTGAAATAGGCTGGAGTAGATTAACAGAACGGGTTCCTTTAGGTTTTTATTTCTTAATAAAGTCCTAACTTCCAATTTCTTAAAATATTTGCTCTCATTTCTTATATTAAATCATGCTGAGAGATGATTTGATCACAGCCCTTTGAGAGAAAGCAGTTTTTTTTTAAAGATATCTGGTATAAAGTAAACTAGAATCCAAACAATTATCTGTACTGTATGGAAATATTATTTTTAACAATTTAACAATACTTAGCAAAACTTCTTCCTTTAATAGGTCAAAAGTATTTCTATTAGCTAAATGCAAGAATAATAGGGAATTTCTGTTATTATTAAACAACCCCCAAAAAATTCAGAGTTCAGTTGTTTCTTTTTTTTTTCACTCTGGGCTAGCAGCAACACTCTGGAATGAAGAGTGAGGAATTTTAAATCATTGTAAAGATAATTAATTTTTCCTCTGATACCTGGCATCAAAATGGTTGTATTGCTTCAGTATGAACAACCAGACTAATAAAGAATTAAAAAAAAGTTGACCAAAGACACAAAACTCCAACCTGAGTTGACGGCTCTCTCGTGAGGCATTTCGTAGAGGAAGCTCGTCTTGTCCTTGATGTTCCTCAGGTCCCAGAGCTTCACCGTGTGATCAACCGAGGCCGTCGCCAGCAACCAGTCGCATCGGGAGTTAAACTCCGCATGCGTCACTTTGGCTTTGTGCAACTTACTGCTGAAAATCTAACAATTAAACAGAGCAAATGCAACAAATGTTTTTTAACATAACCATCATATTTCTCTTGACTAGAAGTAATACTGACTTTGATTTCACCAAATTTCTTCCTTCTTCCTGAACATGAACAAAATGATTGATTTAGCTGCCACCAATTGCAGACCTTTTACGTCTTTAGTCCTTTGCTTTAAAAAAATTCTCAACTCAGATTCATTTGGCGCATATAAAAATAAAACAATTTTTATAAGACTGTTGTGAAATGGCTGTAAGAGCAAACCTTTTTCCCATCCAGACTCAGAAGTAGAAGTTCTCCCATGTTGTCCCCAGTCACAAGCATCTGCCGACTCACAGAAACGTCGACACAACAGTACCAAAAGCTGGGGGAAAAATAAGAACAACCATTTAGAAAATGTAAGCAATAATCAGCAAAGTGGTGTCATATGCAACATTTGTGATAAATATGCTTTTTATGCTTTAGTACTTAATCAAACAAATCAATAAAAATAAACTAATTTGTTTTGAGGTTTAGAGAATGACTTTTAGACACCAAAAACAAACTAACTTACGATAGCTTATACACAAAAACAGAGCAAAAAACATAAAACTAGAAAAGCATAAACAGTTTGTACTGTGCCTCACAAATATATCAACACAACTCTTTAACATTTTGTGATATTGGAGCTACAAACCTTTTACATAAAAACCAAAAGTAGCGACTCGACTTGTTGAGTAGCTCCTCTAGATTTGTCATGGGCCTTTTTGTTGTTTCAAATTAATGCTCTCTTTGCTCAGCATGTCATTTTAGGAGCTCAGACATGTCTTGGTGGGTGTACCTTTTTGTTTTTTCAGATTATTTATTTAAGGGTGCACTGATCATGGATCTTTAAAAATTTGAACTTGATGATTCTGGCCCATAGAGATTTTTCTCGGTAACCGACACTGTGTTGCTCTAAATTGGCAACTATGAGGTGACTATCAGTTACGACACTTTCATGGAAGAGCAAAAGGTGACTGAGGCTGATCTTCAGACCTTTGTGGGGCTACATAAGATCCATTTCACATGTAAGTTTACACCAATTACCCCAAATCAAGAAAGTCTGGCTGACCAATCAGCCAATTTATCGGTACACCCCCAGACTGATTGGTTGTGCTAGACGTGCTAAAATACACAATATATACTTCATAGAGGACTTTTGAAGATAATTTATAGCATTGGATTTTATCTATCAGAAGAAAGGGGTTGAGCACAAATATAAATAATAAAACACAAATTGCCAAAATAATGGTTGCACTTTTAAAAAACTTTAAATTTAGATATAGTTGTTGCAACACATGAAATCACCGCAGAGATTTGCGGTTGTAATGTGACAAAACAAAAATAGTTCAAGGTTTATAAATACTGTTCAAGGGCAAATGTTGCCACTGTCATGCATCAGTCTTCCTTCCAGTTTCCTCACCAAACATTGTGGTGATCATGACCGCAATCTTGTGTTCTGGACAGCAGGGTGGGAGTGTGGCCCTCAAAGTTATGCAGGGTCAATGTCCCCTCGCCAGAAGCCGCATAAACTCTGGAGGAGTCTGTGGGGCTAAACTTCATCCCGCCAATGAAGTCTCCCGCTCCGTTCTGCACACACAAATACAAATGCAGGCCAATAATGCATTCGCTTTGCATGGAAATGCTTAAATCTGCTGGGGGGCCGCCTGATAAGAAGACTGATGCTAGACTGAGTGAGCTTACAGCCCTGATGGAGGAAAAAAAGGGCTATTAGTCTTACTTCAGGGAGTCTGTGTATGTATACACTGTTAGGGTTGTCCCACTGAAATCCTGCAGAGATGTTGTACCGCCCATAGACGAGGTGAACAGCTGACTGGGATTTAACAGGTTAAACTTCATGTCTGTTACTGAGTCTCCAGCCCCCATCTAAGCAGAGAATCAAAAAAGGTTGTCGAAAGGCACATCAAGGATGCACACTTCTACAAATCCACCTGCTTTCTTTAGCCACGAAAGGATTGCAGATGATTATGAAGATCAGCAGGACCCCTCCATGCTGTTGAGATAAACCCAATCAGACACATCAACTCACCCCTCGAGTAAAGCTTTTTGTTTCAGACTTCTCAAAGTCCCACAGAAAAATGTCCCCCCCTTTTGAGGCTGCAGCCACAGTGGTGGGGTGAGTGGGGTGCCACTCCAAGCAGGTGATTCTGCGATCAAATGGACTGCTGGCGCCATGAAAATGGTAGGATGACAGAGATCGAACAAACGGCTCCTGGAGACACTGCGAGAGACAGAAAAAGTTTTGTTTTGGTTTTATTTTTTTCATTCAGTATGGCACATAACGCTGCAGGAAAAATCCAAGCCAGGCCTAAACATGTCTGTTGTTACAACTATTCTTATTCTCAACTACATTAATCTTTGATCATCCCTATCTGGAATAATTTTGTGTATAAATTTACAACCCAAATAAGTTCGAGAGGTATGTGGAGTTTTTCAAGGCTCTGTACAACACTGGGAAAACATCCGTCGGTATCCCTAAGTCACGCCTGAGTCATCCCACTGGCTTCCTGTCCATTTAAAAATAAATCTTAAACTTTTATTATTTGGTTTTAAAGCTCTTAATGCCCTTTCTCCCTTTTATTTATCTGAGTTGTTGCTGCAAATTGCTCATGCTGTAAGCATGAACAATTTTTACACAGGCATAGGACTGCTGTTACATTAAATTAGTCTATTATGTGTCTGGCCCTATCAAGTAAACACAATAAATAAAACTTCTTTAGTCACACCAGTTCCTTATGGTCAGATGGTCAACATTCCCTCACTGCTAGACAAAGATTTTCAATTTTTTTTTAAATATCAAAGCCTAAGATGCTTCTATTCAGGCAGACTTTTAATACCTAAAAATCTGGTAGCACTTCTGGTTTGATGCATCTTGTCTTAGTTTCCTTTATACATTTATTTTGAAAAGCACTTTAGTCAGCAATGCTGTTGATGTGTAAAGGGCTACATAAAGAAACGATTGACTGCCACTAAAAAGAAATTAGGGATTATTTCACCCCTACATACTGACTGCCCTTGTTGATCCTGAACTAAGCAGAGATGTTTACCTGTCTCATCTGAGAGTGCAGACTCTGGCCCAAAGAACTCCTGTATATATAGTGCAGTATACTTCCAGGGCCAGTCTTCCTCTGGACTCCTGCAGAACTGTAAGAAGGCCCTGCAAAACGAAGAGACCCATTCATTCAGCTATCAAAACTAAAACAATACTAGCACAATGAGTCACGGAAGCCGTCCAATCGATGCAGCACACCCGCTTTAGATGTTTCTCCATCTATCTTGTCTCGCAGTTTTTTACTCGGCGACGTGTGTTCTGCAGCTCCTTTCTTCACTTTACTTTTTGATCCATTTGCCTGTGACTTGGTGGGCTTGCTTTTCATTTCTCAGCCTGTTAAATCGACAACACAACACGAGAAGAGTGATTTTACTCGATAACAATCAATCTGCCTTCATGCATAGTGTTCAAAGCTTATGCTTACCTGTGGTGGTCAGCTGGGAGAGCTGGATGAGCTGAAAAATCTACATAAGAAACTTCTTCTGCTTTTGCGTAACACTGTACTACACGTGACTTCAATGGCTGCAGGTTTGTGTTTTGTAACTTCTGTGTAATACAGTCGGATCACCGCTGGGAGCGCTGGTTACTCCAGAACAAATTCACTGGGTGTTCGAAAAAAGACTACAAAAGTGACATAATTAATTTTTTTCAATATTATTGTTTCTTTTTTCTTTAAAGAAGAACCAACAAGAATATTCGAAACCTCTGAGAATATTCTGAATACAAAGGCTGTTAAAATGGTAAATGAAAGCAACGTGTTTATTAACATTAATCTAAATTGCGTATGGCTTTAGTTGTTTTAACTTTTATAAAAATAGTGAGTCAATATAATAATAATAATAATAATAATAATAATAATAATAATAATAATAATAATAATAATAAAAAGTAGTACATATTTATGAAATGGAAGAAAAATTATACATTTCATAGTTTTTCTTAGTTGCTATTTATCTTTTGCTAGGTTAGCCAGAATGCTCAACTTGCTACATCAACGTACACGCGGATGTTTCACATAATGTTTTTTTTTCTGCGGACTTCACATGGTTTATATTTTTGTCTGGTGTCGTGTGTTTATAATCATAACCGGAAGAAGACCAGCGGAAGCACGTGTTCTTGTTCTGGGATCTTATTGGCTCATTTCGGCTTCTTTTGAAAACGTTCCGTCTGAGATTAAGGCGGAGGGAAGATTCAAATTTAGAGCAACAGAAACCGTCAAACTAAAACAGATTTCTACTCTTTACAATGAATCGACAAGCGTAAGTAGGATTTATTTTTCTCCGCACGTTGCCTTTAGGGTTTGTTTCAAATATGCTTTGTGTTATCATTAAATGCCGAACTATTGATTTACGGAGTTGGCGAGACTTTGGTGACTAGTTTAGCTGTGGGATAGTTAGCAGAGGAGCTAATCATTACCGTTTACTGTTATGAGTCACTAAAAGTAGCCACGACGGTTTGAAATGTAATAAATGTTATTCTTCATTATCAGGAAATGTAAAACGCCCCGAAGGCCTCCTCCTAAAAAGCCTCCCAACAGCCAGAGAGACCCAGTTGGAGTAAGTTGATAAGCAGGTTGATAAGCGAGCATTTCAACATGGCGGTCTAAGAAAACGATGTTTCTGTGATCTTATTAGCGTCTTCAGCGAGTCTTCACTGTATTCTGTAAGAAAAATAATTTTGATCTATATCAGGTGTATCTACGCGTGCGGCCTCTGGGTGCGGAGGACGAGGAGTGCTGCATTGAGGTGATCAGCAGCTCCACCGTCCAGCTGCATGCTCCCGAGGGCCTCAAAGTAAACCGCAATGGGGAATATAAAGAGGTAACCAGTCCAGTCATGCACCTTTAAACCACAGAAGCTATTCAATATACATGGTTTAAATGTAAATTTTGGAGGACTCAGTTCAGCAAAATTTGTTTAAAACCTCTTTAGAAATGTTCTTTGGCCTAAATTATGTGCATGGTTTTCTTCAAAAGCTGAAAAAAAAATCTTCAAATACTTTTACTAACTCCAAACTAGAAGATTAAACCATTTTAGGCCTATCAAACATGTCTGATTCTGAGTTCGGTGAACATCACATAGAAATTAAAAGGCTGTTCACATTTATTAAAATTGTTTTAAAAATGTATGCTTTTTGCATGAAGTATATTCATATTAATGGGTGTGTTTTGGTTTTTAGACACAATACTCCTTCAAAAAAGTCTTTGGAGTTTCTGTATCGCAGATGGAGCTCTTTGAGAACGTGGCCAAACCTCTTGTTGTTGACCTCATTCATGGGAAAAATGGTAAGAGCATAAGATAATAAATTGTAGCATGCAGAAATCAGAGGTGTCTACAGAAGCCTGGAGCTGCCACCAACGAAAGAAAATTACAGCAATATCACATCATAGCACAAAAACTTTACAAATATAAGTATTAAAACAACACAATGTATTTAACAATTTGACAATATAAATACATATAAATGTATTTTTAACTATTTATTTGACGCTTGTACAATAAATCAACACTATCACCAAATATAAATATTAGGGATGCACAATATATCCACACTAACATCAGTAATGTAACATGATATAAATGTATTGGTAGCTCTATGCTTCCACAGTTGTCCATCTGTTCCTGCATTATAAAAGCACCAGATTTCTTTTTCTTCTTTTTAAGTTCAGTGTTTGCTGATGATGTGCTGTTTGCTGCAGGGCTGCTTTTCACCTACGGTGTCACAGGAAGCGGGAAGACTTTCACCATGACTGGCTCTCCAGGTCAGGGCGGACTGCTGCCACGTTCCCTTGACATGATTTTCAACAGTGTCGGCCCCTTTCAGGCCAAAAGATATGTAAGAGAGCATTACACAATGATATCTTTCAAGTCCACACGACTTGTCGCTGTGTTTCCTTAGCTTTAAATTTATTGGAATCTCCTCTGCTCAGGTTTTTAAGACGGATGATAAAAACGGTATGGAAATTCAGTGTGAAGTTGATGCTTTGTTGGAGCGTCAGAGACGGGAAAACAACTTAATTCTTAAAACTCCCTCCTCCAGGTAAATCATGTCATGCTAGAAAAAACAAAAGCTTCAATCAACACTATTTAACTAAATATTGAGGTTGTGTGTAATTCCCTACTTTTTAGACAAAAGGTTGACCCTGAAATTGGTGACATGCTGAAACCAGAGGAGGCCTGTAAAACAGACGGTGTGGATGAGGACAGCTGCTACAGCGTCTTTGTTTCTTACATCGAAATCTATAACAACTACATCTATGACCTCTTGGAGGAAACGCAGGAAGACGCGATCAAGCCAAAGTAAGTGTCTAAAATAAATGGACGTGCAGATGTGCTCGAAGTGTATGCTTGAGCTTTGTCATTCTAGAGTCTCTGAAGATGTTTAACAGTTTCATGACAGAGTAGCTGGAGGAGGAAAACTGTTGTTTTTTTTCTTTTTACTAGGTGGAATGGTGGAGGCACACCTGTGCGCCAGAACACTGAGTTCATGTATGTAGCCAGTGAATACTAATCCAGTAGACATCAGATTAGCTGCATGATCAAGCTAAGCTGTTCAGTTGAACACACATGTAGAAGAGAATTCCTTAATAGTGATTTTTGGTATTGAAAAAAATAGTTGTTGGCTACTTAATTTGTGAAACAGGAGTCCATGTTAGCTGGATTACTTATAGGGGAAATATAAAATACGTATATAAATAAAATCCGTATATAATCTCAATTATTTTTGGTTTTGGCTAAAACTGACCTAATTAAAGTGATTACTAATTTTAGAAAACAATGTATCCATCAAACTAGAAAAACAGTAAATTGCCATTAAAAATGTTTCCCTGAAACCACTTTGAGTGATCACTTCAAATAACAAATGCATATTTGTTTCAATATTGGATATTACAATAAAATTTGCTCAGCAATCTCTACAGGTGGGGTAACATTTAAGTTATCATTCAGAAACTTTTATTTTTGAATTGAACTATATGTGATTTTAAAAATCTTCACTTTTAGTGTATATTACTGTCCAGATTTGATACATCTATTAATTATAAATATTTTTAGATCTGATCTACAGTAGACTAGACGAGAAAAATTGAAGGCACAATAAAATGGCAGTTTCAAGAAATGGCGAATGTGATGCTAACTTTAGCATTGAGTCATTTCATAAAGATAAAAAAAACTTGAATAGGGTACTGTCTTGTTGAAAATGTCCAAAATGTGGATCATTGTAGAAGTTTGTGTCCAGACGCGTATGAAATTTGTCATTGGTATATGTGCTGGAGCCCTGATTATGAAAGACTACTAAGCAATGACTCGCTATTTAAATCTGAAGACTCAGTTGATTTTTCAAGTTTTATCTTCTTTTCGTTTCATTGAATTTTAGAAATCCCTACACTTTCTACATGACTCTCTTTCTGCTTGCAGTCTTTGCTTTGTGTCACAAGCATCTGTAAACTCATTCTTCTTGCTGCTCTATCATTATTTGTGTCTGAAACTTTCCCAATGCCTACCTGTATTTTGTGCTTCATGCTCTTTATGTGTTGCATGAAAAACTGTTCCTCTTCACTGAAGAACAATTTATCTAAAAAATTGTTATTACTGTTACAGACCACCTCAATCTAAAATCCTTCGAGAGGATCAGAACCACAACATGTACGTGGCTGGCTGTATGGAGGTTGAAGTCAAATCTGCTGAGGAAGCATTTCAAGTGTTCTGGAGAGGTGAGTGTTTCTGATCCACAAATGATAGAAACAAACATGTTTTTAGCTACAGATGCTGCAGTGATGATTTCTAGATGTGACTGACCTGGAATTGCTGGTCTCCGGGTCGGCTCTGTTCAGGAAATGACTTGGGTTAATCTTCTCTCTGAGCGGTTTCAGATATGTTGCAAAAGATTAATTTTGTGCAATGAATTATTGAGACTTGCACATTAAAGTTCCGTGTTTGATGTTTTATTTTTGTGTGTGTAACATTTGATATTGTTTTGCAGGTCAAAAGAAGAGGAAGGTTGCAAACACTCGGCTGAACAGAGAGTCGAGCCGATCGCACAGTGTGTTCATCATCAAACTGGCTCAGGCTCCTCTGGATGCAGACGGGGCCAACATTCTCCAGGTTAGTTGCAAACAACTTCTCTCAAAGTTCAGAACATATTACAATATCCACCTGCTATTACATTATCATCTATGCAGTTGATTTGGATTGTCTCCCTTTTAACCATCAGGATAAGAACCAGGTGAGCGTCAGTCAGCTGTGTCTCGTTGACTTGGCAGGAAGTGAGCGCACTGGTAGGACGGGAGCTGAAGGCACGCGGATACGTGAAGCAGGTTTGTTAAACATAATTGTTAGATTAGATAAGACATCTAGAAATCTTTTGCTCAATCTAACATGTTTTTCTATGCAGGAAACATTAATCAGTCGCTCCTGAATCTGCGGACGTGCCTCGAAATACTTCGGGAGAACCAAATATATGGCACCAACAAGGTAAGTGTTGCCAGATTGAAGCTAAACGTTTCCATTCAGACCATGCAGGTAACGTTGAACTTCTGTTGTAGATGGTACCATACAGAGACTCCAAAGTCTCCCACCTGTTTAAAAACTACTTTGATGGAGAAGGAAAAGTCCGGATGGTTGTGTGCGTCAACCCCAAGGCGGATGATTACGAGGAAACGCTGGCAAGTTGATCCCACAGATTCACTGCGTCCTTTTGAAGATGTTTCCGTTCTCTAACAAGCTTCCTGTCTGTGCAGCTGGTGATGCGGTTTGCAGAGATGACCCAGGAAGTAGAGGTGGCTCGTCCGGTAGACAGGCCCATCTGTGGGTTCACTCCGGGACGCCGCCATAGGAACCAGGGGTTTAGGGAGGAGATGTCTCAAAGGTTGGAGGACCGTGGTGGTAAGGATGCTGCTTAAATATAATTCTAAAACTTTATTAGACCTGGGTGATGAGGCTTAAAAATAAGTTTTCCTGATGTGTATATATATTTTTTTAATTCTAAATCCAATTTTTTTTTCAATTAATTTTATTTTTTTTTCCCCTTAAAAATCCACTTTTTTAGAGGTTTAAATTCTGGAACAATATTTATGCATCCATTAATCTCTGTTCATACTTTTTGTTCATCCATCTTATAGTATATTTCTTCCATAAGTTCTGCTTTCAAAGCCAATTAAGAACTATATTTATAAGGGGCCATTTCCAGAATGAAGTTCTAGACTTAGTCTGAAGGTAGTCAGACTAATTCACACCAAGAGCGTTTGGAAAATTTCATGCTTCCAACTTTATGTCAACAATTTGGAGATGATACTGTCTTGTCCCAACATGACTATGCACAAAATAACTTCCATAAGGATATGGATGAGTAAGTTTGAAAGACCTTTACTCACCTAGAGAGAGTATAAACCTCACACTGATAAAACGTCTATGGACTGAATTGGAGCAGAGCCTGAGAGCCAATCTGTCTTGTCCAGCATCAGTGTCTGACCTCACAAATGCTCTTCTAGAGAATAAATACAAATGTATATCTGCAAGGGGTGGTTGGCATCATATCAAACTCCATGTAATGAAAATAGGATGCAACTCTAGTTCTTATTTGAATACAGATGTGTCAACAGTTTTGGCAACACACTGTCATAAGTTCATACTTCAGAAACTAAAGGCTAAGAGGTTTTGCGTTTTTAGATTGAAATCATTTTGATCTTTGACATAATGTATATAATCTCTGGATTGCTTTTAGTTTTCCATGTGTTCAATCATAAAATGTTAACTTGTTGAATCGGACGTCTTTCTTCAGATGCAATGTCTGCTCTAAATGGCGTGGAGCTGAGCCTGCCACCTCTGCCCACATCTGAACTGACTGACCCGCATGATGAGATCACTATTCCTCGGCTGATTGAAGCGCTGCAAAACAGACAGAGGATCCGGCAGGTGATGATTGAAGAATTCAACAGAGCAGGTGAGAACTCACAGCTTGTCTGTCACAGGTCAACAGTTTTTTTTTTTTTTCTTTCTTGTTTGTTTTGTTTCGGCTCACCTTCCATATCTTATTTCAGCAAGCAAGATGACGTCTATGCTGCAAGAACTGGACTCCAACGTCATTTCCAAAGAGAATGTGATCCTTGAACAAAATGGTAGACTTGCAGAGAAAGACAAAGTGATTCATGGCAACCAGACGGAGATTGAACGTTTAGCAAAGAAGACCAAAATGCAAGAACACAAGGTTCTTCTTTGATTTATAATCCCTGGACTGCTTTGATGCTACTGGTTTGTAGATGTTTTGTAGTTTTTTAACTGTCTCTCACAACTTCCTTCCAGATTGACATCCTGCAGAAAACGACTAAAATCTACGAAGATGACAAGCGTTCCATGCAGCAAGAGCTGGAAACCAGGGGGCACAGGCTGCAGAGAGAGCTTTCTGAGAAGAGACGCATGGAGCAGCGCATGCAGGGCATGGTCTCAGACACACAGCATAAGTGGGAAAAAGAGTGTGTAAGTTGGAACAAACGTATCACCACCTGTGCTTTGCTTCTGGAGCATTGTTAGACTTTGCAGTGACATAATTTAGTGTAATGATGGCACTTTGATATCGATAATGTTGCACAGGAGAGACGAGTGAATGCGATGCAGTTTGAGATGCAGAACAAGCTGTGGGTGAAAGACGAAAAGCTGAAACAACTCAAAGCTATAGTAACAGAGAGCAAGACTCCTGGTCGCCCCGATCCCCATCCGCGTCAGACTCAGCCTCTGCCTCAGCGGCCGTCCAGGGAGGAGCGGCCGTCCAGGGAGGAGCGGCCGTCCAGGGAGGAGCGGCCGTCCAGGGAGGAGCGGCCTCCATCAAAGAGATCAGCCTCACCGTTGCCTGTTCCGGTATGTCGTCAACTAAGTACTTTGCTCACAGGCTCTTTTTATTATTGAAAATTGTTCAAGGTAACGAGTATCACTGACTTTTCTGATGCTCTTTTGCTTTTTTTTTTTCTAAGGTTCTCGCTGTGAGATTGTACAGGTGTTAGGGATGCAAGTTACCTATTGTTAATTTAAATTTGATCGACTAACGATAATTGATAACATTTTCTTTATATCAAGAAGGCTGACTGTCTTTCCATAACATAAAGGTTAAAATTTTTCATAATATGCCAAAAAAATTATTACAATTTGTATTAAATACTCTAAATACAGGAAATTGCGGTTTTCTCACATTAACTTAGACATGTTTATAAAATATAACAAAACAGGAACCTCTTAAATTGCTGTGTAGAAAAATAAAATATGAAAAGAATGAAACGTATATGAAGCATGTCATTCTCCATAAACAGAGATGTTAGTACAGAATTGCCATCTGTAGTTGCTGTTAAAGGGAAATTAAAACGTTATTCTATGGAGTGCGTTAACTCATGAGAACCCTCAAAATAAACCTTGCTTATTGGCATAATATACGACTAAGAAAGCAAAATAATAATAAAACTTACAAGAATGAAGTAATGATATTATGACTTAATAATGGCCATTACGGTGAAACTTAAGGAGCTTGTTCACCCACACCCGACTCCGTTTTGGACCTTTTCAACTGGCTCGCTTAAGGATGACCAGCGGCGCCCTCTGCTGGATGATGGCCAAACTACAACATTAAAAAGATCTCAGAGGTTAACAGTTAATCAACTGGGACTCATTTTAATCTAATAAACCATTAATATACAATTAATCATAAGTTGATTAATTGTTTGGATCTCTAGCAGGTGCCTATTAGTTCTAGTCTATATTGGTTTTATGAATTTGTTCTTTTGATCATATCTCTTATTTATTTCCATTTTGCTCCTCAGAATCTCGATGAGTCTCGTCTGAATCTCAACGAGTCTTGTCAGAGTCTCAATGAGTCTCCTAAGGTCAGTCCAGTGCCAGGGTCACCTGCAGTCAGAGCCACTTCTGATGAGGAGGTTGAAATGAACCCAAGGCCCACATGCCCCCTTCCCAGCAGCAGCTGTTCTTTATCAGTGGCCAATACTGTCTCCTTACTGGAGCAGGAGGCGGCTCCAGATGAGGTTTTACAGTCACCCGATATCCCCAAAAGAACCCTGTCTCCCACCGGCTCCCCAGCCCGCCGAACCAAGAGAAGAGCAGAGTGCTGTAGTAGACGGGAGGCCTGTCTCCCCTCTCCCATTTTGCTCTTTAACTTCGTAGACGAGAGAAGCAACAGGGTCAGTGAGGTAGTTGCAGCAGCATCAGGTTGAAGAATTAAAAACTAAATTCTCCTCTTGCTGTAGTTAAACTTCATGTTGTTCAGGGATCATTTTAAAGTGTTTCACATGTCTTTTGTTTGTTTTTGAATTGTTCCGCTTGTTATCCAATCAGACGACCACACCGGTGCGGCCTCGCCACCGCCGTTCCCGTTCTGCGGGCGTAGAGAAATGGGTGGACCACAAGCCACCCTCCAGCCTCGACTTGGGGACGGTCCTGCAGCCGGTCATCCCCAATGCCATCCAGGTGTCCGCGCCCAACGAGAAGGCCCTGTCCAAGTGTGACAGATACGTGTTAACGCACCAGGAGGTCGCCTCTGACGGCGAGATACAGACCAAACTCATCAAGGTAAAGTAAAATGTAGCAGGAACTTAAAAATTTATTTATGTTGACTTTTTACTCAGGTTGACTTCATTTTAGTGCTCATTTCATTTCATCTGTAAAAGAACAAACAAATAAAAAGATGGAAGAAATGTGGAATTATATGAACAAAAGAATGAATGTAGATAGAAATTAATCGGTATTCATTTCTGCATGCATTGATTAAATTATTGTTTCAATTATGTTTTTGTTTTGTATAAGGGGCTGTATATCCATTAACATATGAGAATAAAATTTTTTCAAATCTATTCTTTATTACAACCTATGTCCATATTTATTTCTTTTTTGTTATGATTTTTGGAAGTTCAGTGTGCAAACCTTTCTACAAATTTTTATTTTCTTTAAACTCATCCAGGATAATTAAAACCTAAAAATATTTTTTAAGCTAGTTGATACTTAAAAATCAGTTTTTTAAGCTAGATGAAGTTGAGGGCAAATAATTTCAATTAGCAAGGCACGATGTATCAGCATGAACATCGGTATCGTCTGATATTTGTAAAAAAAAATGTAATGGATCAGTCCAACTATTAAAACAAGGCCAGTATTAACAGATATTTACATCCATCTTGTTGCTATTTGAGTTTCAGAAGTGGATCTAGAAGTTAAATTTATTTATTTTATTTTTTTTGCTTTAAAAATTGCTGAGACATGGGGGCAGTTTTTTTTAAATATCTGAGTTTATATTACTATTTAAAGTTGTTTCTAACCTTATTGTTCCTAACATTTCAGGGGGAGGTCATCAAAACCAGAGGCGGAGGCCAATCTGTTCAGTTCACCGACATCGAGACGCTTAAACAGGAGCTCGCCACGGTCTCAAGGTGATGAGAAAGGCAATGGTCACTACAGTATCTTAGTGCTCAATATCAAGGCTGCAAAAGGCTTTTGGGCTATTGTTTTCAATGTAATGTATTCATCGTCATTGTGCATTCTGGAAATGTATAGAATTGCATTTCATTATTTTTCAAGGTCACTGTTATTTACTTAAAGAGAAAATGTTTCCAAACTTTAGTCCCCATTCTGTTATCTAAAGGACAAAGTTGCATACCTTAGCAAAGGTATGCGAAACAACAATTTCAGTCACCTTTAGTTATTGTAGGCTAAATGTTCTGATTTGGTAAATGTTAGATTGTAAAGTACTCCGCACTATAAGGCGCACCTAAAACCTTCAATTTTCTCAAAAGCCGACAGTGCGCCTTATAATCCGGTGCGCCTTACATATGGACCAATATTGAGCCACAACAGGTCTTGCAACTACGGTAAGCAGCCGCCGACTTCATTTTCCCCCGTAGAAGAAGAGGCGCGCGGTGAATACTGGGCCCATTATGAGAACTTGAGGTATATATATTAGGATTCAATAGATGGCAGTAGTGCAACAATAATGGGTGCAAGCTGCCGTTAAAATCTAAAGAAGAAGAAGCGCGCTGTGCATGCTGGGATATATGACTGCGCGAAGCCTGCCGTCTCATTTCCATTTGTGTGTCTGTGTAAAGACCCCAAAATGGCTCCTATTA
>CAEFZX010002768.1:0-37010 GCA_903066825.1 Alfaro cultratus | reverse complement strand
AGCTTAACGTCAAAGGAAGGAGTTACTCGCTCAGTTGGTTGATTCCTCAGTTCTCTTATTAGAAAGACAGTTATGTCTGAGTTGAACAACTCGGCTCCTAATTTCTTTTAAAATTAAGTAAATTCATAATTGAAATATTGTGTAGAAGAAATCAGTGGAGAGTCGTGTAACTGCCTGTGCCGTGTCATTTAGCAGGAGCACAGTGCTAACTGGCTAATGTTAGCTCACAAGCTGAGCTTAGCGGTGATTTTTTTTTTTAAATAAAACTCAGCGAAAGACTTATTTATACAGCTGTCATTCAGCTCTGACCTCCTATGTAGGCACTGAATGTTGTAGTCCTATCCTTCAGTCATCGTAGTTTTAAAGAGCAGCTCAGAGGGAGAGACAAAATTATATGTCTATTTTGAGAGTAACTGACAGTTTTGTGTCAGTTAGTCTTTTGTTTTGACTTGAATTTGGCTCATTTTTTGTTAATTATGTCGCCAGAGTTACTCGAAATGCCAACAAAAGTAATAGCTCCCCTCATGGGGTCGAGCCGCACGTTTTGATATATATATATATTGTGAGGGAGCACGCAGCGGTACGGGCCGCATTAACGGTAATAGGAAGCGGCAGTTATTTTGAGGTGAAGAACAATACGTGCCTGCCATACATTTCTATGGCAGGCCCCAATTCCAGAGATGTGTCTCCTTTTTCTCTCTTTAAAAATGCATAACACCCCCCCAAAAAAGAAAAGTCGCCTTCCCTGATGTAATCGCGTTCAACTCAGTGAAGTCGTTGCTGCATTTTTCATCATCACTTCCTGTCATGCAAACACGAGTCGCATAATTTAGATCAGCATTGTGCACAATTTTCATTTTCGCCTTATGAACAACATAAAGTGATTCTTGTATGGGTTGGTAACAAAATTCTAATTTGTGTTTAGAAGAAAGTCACACGTGTAATGTTCCTAGCGTCAAGGCACAATGTTTGACCAATCATGCTGCGTGTAAAGTGTGATGCAACACTAAGTCAGTTAGTAGAATGCCATTAAAAAAAAATTTGATTTTAGTAATTTAATTCAAAATATATGCACTCGGTACACACCAAATTCCACAGCACATCTACATGCTAAGGTTGTCAAAGTCAAGCTAGCATAACTGACCTCACTATTTTTTCTATTAAAACTTTTCTTGCCCTGGAAAATGTGATACCCTTGGACCTTATCTATCTGTCATAGTTTTCACAATTAGTAGCAAAGCACTGCGTCCGCTTTTCTTTCATATATCACGTGTACATTTAAGATTTAGCGTGTTACGTTGACAACTTGACAGCTAAAACCAAAGGTAGTCATCAAGCAGATCTTGCGCATGTGGTGTCATGTTGTCCATATGTTGTGAATGCATCCTTCTTACATGCAACAGTTTAATTTATTCCTGCTAAAGCAAGCTCCTAGAAGAAATCTCTGGTCAAAACAAACTAATTTATTATTCTAAACAGTGAATGGTTTCAAAGCGTCATGAACCCAGTCTTCACAGTGGCTCTTTGTCCTCCAGACTCAAAATGAAGTCAAACTCCTCTACGGGAAAAAAACAAACAAAAAAAAAGCAATTAGAACCAGGTTGGGAATGTGACATAAAAACACAGTGACTGTTTCTTACAGACCTGGAGTGAGAGGCTGAACGGAGAGCCGGGCCCTGGTGAACAGAGCCACGTCCTTCAGAGGTCCTCTGTTGGCACGGTGCTGGAGGTGGTGTTCCTTCAACTCCCTCAGAGGAACAAAACGCTTCATCATTCTCTGAAACTGAACATCCACCTGAGGAACCGGGAACCCAAAGCTCAGCTCCGAAGCGGGATCTTAACTAATAACCGACCGCCGAACGGATAGTGTTCCTAACTTGCCATGCTCCACTTGGGGTTGTCAGGCGTGCTGCTCGCATCGTAGTGAACGTCTTTCTTGTCAAACTGAGTGTGGTCCACGTAGGCTTCCTTCACGATCTGATCCAGGAAACAGAGCTGAGCATCAAACCTACAGATCCTCCCAGAAGGATTCATACGTCATACCAACGTGATCATACACCATAATTGTGAAATGGAGGAAAAAGTGATGCATGGGTTTTTCAAATTTGATAACAAATAAAAATCTAAAAACACTGCATTTACAAATTAGGTGACTAATTGGCAGCACTGCATTTTGTTTAGGAGTATAAGCAGGGCTTATGCAGGTTTCACCAACTCAAATTTAAGACTTCTTAAGACCCTTTGAAGACCATTACGAATGACATTTAAGATCCATATCATGAGAGATGTACAAAAAAAATGCAGGGGACCAAAACTGTGAAACTTCCGAGGTCTTTTTGTGGCTCTTGGTAGCAGCATTGTGCTTCTCACATATTAAAAATGGCATATGGCTTTCTAGCTAGCTGGCAAGCTAGCTCAGTATTCGTACGCTAGTTGCTAACGACTTCTTTGTTAGCAATTAGCTAACAAAGAAGTTAGCTTTGTTAGCTAATGTCAAGTTACTAATGTCAAGTAACTTGACATTAAAATACAGGAAACAGTAGTTTATGTAGTTTATCACAGTGTGGTATGGCATGGGAGGACTTAAGTTTACTTACCAGCTGCTAACAAAGCAGCTGGTAAGTAAACTATCTAGCTAGCTACAATGCCTAGCCAGTATTAGCAGCGTATTACAGGTAACCTTGAGTCATAGAATCAGTGAGACAAGATGTCAAAGTTTTGCCTTAAAGAAAAGTCCTGGGAGGAAAATCCTACCAATATATGAGATTAAATAGTCCCACCACAACACAATTTAAGATCTGTGATTCATTTATTTAAGGACAACTAACATTTTCTTTAGTAAATTTCAGACATTGTAAGGCCTTCAACTTCCATAAATAAATTTAAGGCTGCTTAAGGATGCACGGCTATGGGTGCTTTTCAGGTTTATATTTGTAAAAGATTCTCAAAACCATGCATAACTTTTGATTCCATTCATAATTGTGCACTACTCTGTGTTGGTCTTAAGAAAATACATACAATTTTGTAATTATAGAAAGGAAAAAAAAAATCACATAACTGTTCCAGGGGTCTGAATACTTTTTTTTAAATTAATGCTTCAACAGGAGAAAAGTGACTCACTGTCATGATCCCTGCGATCCCCGGCTCCTTACAGTTGCTGTGGTAAAAGAAGGCCTGCTGCCCCACTTTCATCTGCCTCATGAAGTTACGAGCCTGAAGACACAAATTTCCTCATAGAGTTTTTTTTTTTTTTTTTTTACAAAATAAAAGTGGAGTTAAATGATCAACTCGACACACCTGGTAGTTGCGGACGCCGTCCCAGCAGCCGGTCTGATCGGGCAGGGCCTTCAGATCCTCGATGCCAAACTGAAAAACAACGAAGCGTGGTTGTGAAACACTCAGACAAGGACCATAATTCCTCTGGTTTCTGAAGAAGGTGATCCTGTTTCCTGTACCTTCACGTCGACGCCGTTTTCAAAGCGGCTCTCAGGCTCAGACTTCATGAGCCAGCGGGTGAAAACGGGAGAGCCTGCAGATTCAGAAACCTTTCCTTTTTTGGAATCAGGAGCTGCAGCTTTCCTCTTTCCGCCAGCTGCAGAGGTTTTCTCGGCATCCACGACTTTGCCTGCAACGTTCAATTGCTCATTAGGAAATAAGAAAGCAATAAGAGTATTTAATAGGTCTCTTTTTTTAGTTGCTGTCAAACATAGTCTTTGACAAATATAGTGCTGACTAATGGGTTTACAAATGACGTAAGCATAAATAACTAAAGCCTTGTCATATATATACTTTTATAAATTAAACATGTCTATAACATTTAATAAAAAGTTATATCCTGCGGGAATTTAAATGCTTACCTGGATTTGCAGATGCTTTACTCACTCTGGGCTTTTTCTTTGGGGGCATCCTTCACAGTCTGCAAAGAGCCACTGGAGGATCTTGGGACTCTGTGTACTATTCAGTGCTTTTATCCCCTGCTTGAGATATATAGATTTTTATCAAACAAATTTTAGCGTCCAGGTAAATACAAAGACAAATAACAGGCATTTATTTGATTGAACAAAAAAGCAACAACCACAAACTGGGGGAAGGGTGATTACCTGTAACGTTTATTTAAGTGCAGGAGAAATATATCATGGGACAAATACTTAATATTAAACACAATTTTTTTCATATATATATATATTTATTTTTTTAGTGTGCCCTCCTTAAAATATTAATCTTATAAGTTTATGCTGTGTAAAATTTCCAGGCTTGTTTAAAACGTTTAGAAGCTGTACCTGCTAACCACAACAGCTAACATTTTAATTGTGGGATTAATAATAAAAAAGAAAGAAACATGTTTATTTTCCAGTTTTTGTATCTTAAGAAATAAATGTTTACGTAATTCACGTGAAACACCGCGACACATGCCGTGAATTGAGACCTATGTGCTCCTAATGGCATGCGTTAAGTTACAAAATAAATATAAACACAGTGTAATGTATGGATGAATAATGTAAACACTAATGTCATTTCATACCTTCCTGAGTCAGACAGGCCTTCAAATCCCGCGAAAAGCCCACGGCGCGTGACGTCAACCAAATGTATTTTCTGACGCTAGCTGTTTGGCTAATGTTGCATTCAATGTGAAGCGAAAAACGGGGTTTTAAACTTTTACTCTCTCACATCTTGGCTCATACAACAGCTTGAATAATCTATTCTACTGAGCTAATTAGTACACTTTGTGTGACTCATTGACACATATGTGTTTTGAATGCTGTCTGAAATTAGGCACACTATCGTCAGCCAGCAAAGCACTACTGACAGCTGAAAAACAAATTAGAATAACTAATCCACTCGGAAAGTTGATTTGGAGCCCGACTTTCCGAGGTACATCAAATGCATCAACATAATCTCGTTGGCTGTCTTTAGTCCTTCTGGTACAAAATTTGTTTGCTTTTATTTCCGAGTATTTTATTATTATTATGATGATTTACAATGCGTATCCATCATAAAAAAGTAACATGACATTAAAATACAGGAAACAGTAGTTTATGTAGTTTATCACAGTGTGGGAGGACTTAAGAAAAACTACATTACCCAGCAGCCCAACCAGAGCGGTGCATGCGCTCGAAATGTTACTCGGGGAAGCAGCTGGAGTCGAGAAGTAGGAGTAGTTTCCTCCATTCAAACCAGCGAGAGCATGACACGGAAGGAAGCTGAACTTGATCAGAAATAAAACAAGAAAGTTTGCTCGAGAAATGTTTCATGAAGAAGTTCTAGAATAAAGCTTTGACGTCCATTTAAAAGTATAACTCCTCCCTTGTTTTCCGATCTCCTCAGCTGATTCCCCGGCTGACTGTCAAGGAGCGCACCCAGTGCTGTAACCGTGGAGGTAAACATGGCCGCCCTCGGACCTCTGTCAAGAATAACCCGGCTGGGATGTCGGAACCACCGTTGGATGTTTAACAGAAACGCTCAGAAACGAGGAATAGCTTCGTGTATTGACCGTAAGTTCATAAATAATGGTAGCTGTGACAGTTTATTTATACTGTATCTCTTAAGAAATAAAATCTGTAATACTAGTATGTTAGCTAACAGGCTAACACCACTTCTTCCCAACATTTAAGCCAATATTTAGTAGCCAGTTTAATAAAAGAAAAAGCATTTCTCACACTGTCATCTCTCAGCTGGCTGTCATTGGTTAGTTTAGTCTCTGCGGGCCTCCAGTGGCGACGCAGAAGAGGCTACACGCCCCTCTTTACAGCCGCTCCCCCTCTTGATTACTATCAGATTTAAAACATCACCTGCATAATTTGGCTCTTTGAGTTCAACAAACTCACGTGAAGTCAGGTTTTATTTACAGAGCTATAGAAAACCACAACGGTGCTGATGAAAAGTTTTGATATATGTCCTAAAATATGTAAACCGAACTAACATTGCATTGTAAAATAAATGACCAATTGTACAGTTAACATTGTTTCTGCCCCCTGTGTGTGTCCGTGCACAGCTTCATATGGACTCACAGACGAGCAGAAAGAGTTTCAGAAAGTGGCCTTTGACTTTGCAGCCAATGAAATGGCTCCACACATGGCAGAGTGGGACCAAAAGGTGCGTTGCAGTGTTTTCCTTGGTGTTCAGGTAGTTCACAACCTGGAAAACGACATGTTCTGTCCAGTGAAATCTATTATGTGTGCCGAAATTACTTCCTTTAAATGTTCAAGCCCATTTAAAATATAATAAAGGCAGACCCTGGGCTATATTTAAATTGTTAAGTTAGTAGTAAATATTAGTACAAGTGGTGTGTTGTATAATCATTCCACTGTGACAAAAGAGCAGTTCAAACTTACTGCCAATTAAAACCACTTCAACTCTTACGAAGACAATTGTTTTATATAAAAAAATTGGCATGCCATCTAAAATAAGCTTATCTTTATATTTCCACCATGGCATATGATGCAGTTTCCTTTAAAATCCTGAGAATATGTAAGTTGTTTTTTTGTGTTTTTTTTTTTTTTTGCTTAGAATAATTAAATTAGTAATAAGTTGCATTCCTGGATCTGTTTTCAGCTTTATGAAATATCACAGCATCTGCCTTCTGAAAGTGTTTTCTGTTCTGTAAACTGTATTTTTTATTTTTTTCCCCCCCGCAGGAAGTCTTCCCAGTGGAGACGATGCGGAAAGCGGCCCAGTTAGGGTTCGGTGGGATCTACACTCGGCCGGAGGTCGGGGGGTCAGGCCTCTCTCGTCTGGACACGTCCATCATTTTTGAGGCCCTGTCCACAGGATGTGTTAGCACCACAGCTTACATTAGCATCCACAAGTATGGCCATGTCAAATATCTGACATTATTGTTTTGTAACTAGTTAAATGTTCTATAGATTTATATTTATATATGCATTTATATATATACATATATATATATATATATGTATATATACATACACATATAAAAAAGTAAAACTCAGTCGTTTAAACTTATACGGATGAACTTGCTTATTTTGCAGCATGTGTGCCTGGATGATTGACACCTTTGGGAATGACGAGCAGAGGGAGAGGTTCTGTCCTGACCTCTGCTCCATGGAAAAGTTTGCATCCTACTGTCTGACTGAACCAGGTCAGCCTCCATGCACCACGTCGAGAATAACAAAGATATCAGAGAAATTGTGTGGATAAAGTTTGTGGACGAACCCTGAATTGTTGCGCTGGACGTTCAGGATCTTAGAGAATAAAACTGAGACGTCTTATTTCAGGCAGTGGCAGTGACGCCGCTTCACTCCTCGCATCCGCTCAGCGGAAAGGGGACCATTATGTCTTAAATGGCTCCAAGGTAAGTAATGTTTTCAGCATTTTGTCACTTTATACCCACAGACTTAAATGTATTTTATTAGGATTTTGTTTAACAGGCCGTCACAAAAATGTAGTGAGTAACTTAGATGTGGAAGGAAAAGGATAAATAGGATAAAATATAATCCTTTATTGGTTGTGTGGGGTTTTTATTTCCTTTTTATTTATTGTTTTTGGTTGTTGTTGTGTTTTGTTTTGGATATTATTAATATCTTCCAGTTCCAGTGTTGAGTGTTCTGTACAAAATTAAAGTTCATTGGCCTTTCAGAGGGCAAACTTGCATTATTATGCCATTGTTAACATATTGGTAGAAAATGGCCTCGAAACAAGTGGTTTTGTTGCGATCAACGATAACAATTTTATCGTTGATCGCAATAATTCCCGGGACAATTTATAGTCCAGCAAATTTACTATGACAGGCCGACATATTCGCCACGTATCATCTTTAAACTTTATGATTATTTGCTCCTTTGTGTTCGTCTATCACATCAACTAATTCTGCTAGGATTTTAAGTTGTGGTTGTAATGTGATAAAATATCAGCGTAAAAGTTCAGATCAGAGCAGCCTTGCAAAGTGATTTTTGTCGTTTGTAAGGCTTTGGTGCGACTGAAAGTTGTTTTTGTTCTCTCTCAGGCGTTTATCAGTGGGGGAGGAGACACTGACGTGTATGTTGTGATGTGCAGAACGGGAGGCAAGGGGCCTAAAGGAATCTCATGTTTGGTGGTGGAGAAGGGAACACCAGGCCTCAGTTTTGGCAAGAAGGAGAAGAAGGTACAGTTCTGTTTGACTTGAAATGTACTGAATGTTGCAGTGCCCCAGTCAGCCGCTAGATGGCAGATTTGATCCAGCCTGTCTGACTGCGCTCCTCTCCAGGTAGGCTGGAACTCTCAGCCAACTAGGGCAGTGATATTCGAGGACTGCGCCGTCCCGGCGACCAACCGGCTGGGCGAGGAAGGACAGGGCTTCAACATCGCAATGAAGGGCCTGAATGGAGGCAGAATTAATATCGGTGAGGAGGAAGTCACAGCAGTTTATCATATCCAAATGCTTAGCTCACAAGAAAGAAAGAGAAAAAGTGGAATACTGTGCAAAATTCTACACAATGATCAGAGAGTAGAGTCAGAATTTGTCAGCGTGCACATGTCTGCTGAAACAGAAAAAAGAAAAGAAAGTGCAACTATTTTATTCAATTAGTTTTAGTGCATTTAAAGGAAAAACCCTCATCACATTCAATTCAATTCAGTTTAGTCATGTAGCTTCAATCACAACAGCTGTCATTTGAAGGCACTTTACAGAAAATGACACATCCCTAACCTGTTGCAATAAGCAATAAATCAATTGATTAATGAGAATCATTTATCACTGGATGAACTGGTAGACATCCAGTTTTTTCTACCAAAAACTGGATGACAAAAGTCTTCAGTCTGTTGTGGTCTCAACTAGCCATTGCTTTAAGAATCATTTTATTTATAGACACTTCATAATTCATTTTATTTCTTGCTTCTGTTGTTTTTGTTGCTTTATTTTGGATATTTAAAATGTCTTCCAGTTCAAGTGTTAAATAGAGAATGTGCTTCATTGTATTACTTTAAAATAGTCTCAAAACAATAATATGCCTGCATTGATGCAAAAATGCAGCCAGGTTTTTGCATCAATAATGTGCATATTGTAGTGAAGTCCTGAGGTGTCGAAAGCATGAGTAATGGTTTGTTTTCTCCGGATTAGCATATACTTGATTTTGTAGATGTAAAAAAAAAAAAAAAAGAAAGAAAAATTCAGGATTAGTGAAAAAAAATCGTATTTTATTTATTTATTTTTTTTTACTCTGTGTTCTCCATCGTCAGCTTCCTGTTCTCTGGGAGCAGCGCACGCCTCCGTGCTGCTAGCGAAGGATCACCTGTTGGTGCGGAAGCAGTTTGGCGAAACGCTCGCCAACAACCAAGTAAGCAGCCTCGGTTTTTGTACTCTCACTGTAACCCCGACAATAACAGTAAAATGCAACTTTTGTTTTTTTTTGTTTTTTTTTACGTGTCTGTTTCTACGCCGCTCGTGTAGTTTCTCCAGTTCAAACTGGCGGAAATGGCCACCAAGCTGGTGGCGTCTCGCCTGCTGGTGCGCGAGGCCGCCACGGCGCTACAGGAGAACCGAGCCGACGCCGTTTCTATCTGCTCCATGGCCAAGCTTTTCGTCACGGACGAGTGCTTCAACGTGAGTCGGACTGAAATAATTCCCACAGCCTGGTGCTGCCACCACCATGTTTTAATGTTGGGATGGTGTCTTTAGGGTGATTTTCCGTTTATTCATAGAGCAGCTGTTTTTATATCGAGATCAAATCACACAAAGACCGACTGCTAATTTTATTTACAGGTATCCAAGATAAGGGGTTTGAATACAAGTTCATAGTGGGATTTTCGTTAGAAAAATAATAAAGGCCATGATGATAAATTTTGCTGGGTTATAAATTGTCCCTGTTATCATCACAATAAACAATAATATTGTGGTTTTGAGACCATTTTCAAGTAAAAACATTGATATTGGCATAATAATGCAAGTTTTCCCTCTCAAAGACCACTAAACTTTAATTTTGTACATAACGCTTTATTTTGGATATTTAGATATATCCAAAACAAAAACAAGACAACCAAAAACGATAAATAAAAACCATGTGCAATGGAAAGAATAAATAAAATGAGTTATAATGTCTCTGTAAACAACATTGCCCTTCAAAAAATATCCATTATTACAATGGAAATTAATGAGCTCATTTGAATTTATAATCTGATTGATTACTTGCTTATCGTGACATGTTTAATCATGTACAAGTTTTGTGTTTATCTCCTAAAAAAATAAAATCTCAGTAAAAAAGAAAAATTGGTGGTAAAATAACTAAATGCTAAGTGAAACTTTTGAGTGGAAACTCACTATAAAATAGTAATGCTGGGTTTTTGCTGGCGGCTAACCTACTTTTTTCATTATAGAAACCTTTCTACATCTGGGTCAGTAGGACCTTTTAAAAAAAAAAAAAAAAAGCCCCCGCAACAAACACAAACTCCTCTTATTTGAGTTAAACAGCTTTTTTTTGTGGGACAACAGACAAAAAGCAAATTTAATATCAGAAGTGGATTCTGAATCCCCTCCTGGTGTTGGTAAACCTCTTACTCCGAAACTCTCCCATCGACGGATGAACTGTCACTGATTGGTCATCATTCACAACCGGGATTATCCCACCGGTTTAGTTTGGAAACGCATCCAAAAAAGTTTCTCCAAACTATTCTCACGTCTTCTTATTCCTCAGGTCTGCAACCAGGCTCTCCAGATGCACGGTGGCTACGGTTACCTGAAGGATTACGCAGTGCAGCAGTTTGTGCGGGACGTCCGAGTCCATCAGATTCTTGAGGGTGGGTTCCTGTTCTCCTTTTGGCCGCAGCAGATCTCCGTTTGATTTATGGGCTAACGTCTTTTATTGTCTCCTGCAGGAACCAACGAGGTGATGAGGATGATTATTTCTCGAAACCTCCTCACAGAGTCGTGATAAATCTGTTCCTCCCGCCTCCAGACGAACGGCTTAGTTGTGGTCTTGATTTATTGCGACATCGTGGCCGGTCCTGATCACACTTCTTCCAGTTTTGACAGAAATGATCAGAGAGGTTGGTGTAAATGAGATGTTATTTTTGAGGTAAAGCATCAGATTATTTGCTGAGTTAGGAGCTGTGACAGGGCTCTTAAAGTAGAAATCAAGATTATCCTCTAGTGCAAAGTGCAGCACCTTATCAGTAACTGCACAGGTTTTCATGTATAAAAGTCTACAATCATAGCTCATTAAAACTAAAATATTGGCCACATAAATATTTTTCTGATTTATCTGCCTAAGTAAAAAAAAAAACTGGTCTCCTGCTCGGATTTTGCAAAGTAATAAACAGATATAATGGTAGTTTAAGGTCAAGATTTCACTTCCAGAACACTCCTCTTACACTGCAAAAACACAAAGTCCTACCAAGTAGTTTTGTCTTGCAAATATTTTCGTACAATTAAAATAAGCCAAAACTAACTTACAAGTAACTTTCCTTCAAGATTTAACATGAGGCAGAAATGACTTTATCATGTAGGGCGTCTTTGATTTAGAGGCTCTTATTACATAATTACCATATTTCTCTGATATTAAAATTAGTTCATGAAACGTTTGACAAATACATCAAAACAGAAGAACTTTATAAGCTGGTAAATATTTCTTCACATGCTGAAAATCATGACTTAATGCTATTTTAATTTTTTTACAATGTGAAGCTTTGGGCTGAGAAAAACAAACCATAAACAGCCCAGATAGTAGGTAGAAGTTTAAGGCTAAATAAACTGAGGGATAAAGGTTTGAAGACAACATCACTGTAACAGTTTATAAGCTCAGAATGCAAAGTTACATTCACTAGTTACTGAAAAAAATATATTTTATGCTACTACAAATAACTTTATAAAATTAAGATGTCTTTAAAATGTTAGTTTGTAAAGAGTCAAACGTTGGTGTCAATAACACATTTTTGTTCCAAGTGGCCTTCCATGTCCCGTCTGTCATTGTAAATGCATTTTGAGTTTGTTTTTATCCAGAAAGGTTGTGTTTGCGCTCCATAATAAAACATCTAATCTTCCTCGAAACAGATATATTGTGCCTGATTCACACTTTGGTCATATTTTTTTTGTAATGTACAAAATATAAAACTCACATTAGTGGTCAAACAATCCAGAATATTTTATTTAAAAACAAAAAAATAAACGTGAGAAATGACAACTGCATTCAAAATAACATGTGAAACCTTTTAAAGCTGCAGTAGGTAACTTCCATTAAGGAACCATATTTTTACATATTTGTTAAAATTGTCACTGTGTCATGACAGTATGGTCATAATTCCTGACAGTATGGTTATAATTCTTGCTCAGAAGAATTATGATTAAGATAATTGTGAAAATAAAATTGCACTTCTCGGACTCCTCCCTGTGGTTCCACTGCTTGGTCAGAAACAACCAATCAGAGCCAGGAGGAGGGTGTTAGCACTTAGCACAGCTGCTAACCCATAACACAGTCTGCTGTAAATGCTAAGGCTAGTTAGCATAGCCACAGATGACGGTGGATAAACAGCTTTCCTGTAATGGTAAGTAGTTTGTGTATATTTAGCAGCACGTACATTAGCATGATTGACAGCTTTCTCCTAACTCTGATTGGTTGTTTCTGACCGGAATCGCTCGCATTAACTATTTCTTTTTGTTTTTTACAGATAAATGATCATATATAATACTGTCATGACAAGGTGACGATTTTAACAAATATTTTTTTAAAAAACATGCCTTTTAAAAATTAAAAGTTACATATTGCATCTTTCACAGCATCAGCCACATTATTTCCAGCATTTGCAAGAAAACCAGAACTGACTGAATCCGCCGAGCTGTTTTCTTTGTTAAAACCCAAACGGCCTAAACGTCTGCGGTGGCTGATGGACAATCAAGCACCGTAATTATAAACCATCAACGTTACACTCAACACTTAGTTTACATTCAAGCTACCGCAACAGGCAAAATACTCTTTAAAAATGAACGCTCAGTACCACACCATGGAATCACTCTGATATTTCAGCTTAACACATTTTAATCAAACACAACGTGAGCAAGTCAAGGAAAGCAAAATACTTGCACCTGAACTTTGAGTTTTTCTTTTTTTTTTTGCTCAGAACTAACGCCTGGTAAACTGAAGACTAATCCCTACACAGGCAGGGAGAAAGGGACATAAAAATGTCCATTATAAGGTTATTATACAAAGCTTAGAAATGTAGTCAAAACATTTTAATTTCCCATATGCTGCAAAACCCTTTAGGATACTTTTCAGTGTTTTTATATTGAGACAAAATGCTAACCAGCCTTTCTCAACGGTTGGATTCTATTAGGAGGCGTGTAAAAATAAATATATATTTCTCTGTATTGAGCGTGAATGTCACATCCAGAACAAATGCTGTAGAGAGACGAGGAACGATGCACTGAGTTTGATTCCTCCAACAACCTGAAGGTAAAGTTTTTGCAAATAAAGTCCCTCGTCGGACATTTTCTCCTCGGACGACGTGAGGAAATGTTCTGCACCCCGAGGCGTTCTCTCCATCTGTCCTCTGCCGGCTACACCAGGGAGCCCGCTTGGCTCTGGGCGGGCACCATGACGGCGACGGCCCCCATGCGCGTCAGAGTGGAGGAGCTGATGTGCGGCGACGCAGCGACGGGGCCAGGAACCTGAGGCTGAGGCCCCTCAGTTCTTTTTAGCGGGGTGCCAACCACGGGGCCCCTGCCGATCTGCGGGGGGCCTCCGTTCGCGCTGGGCGGCCTCTTGTGTTTGCGCACAGGGGTCCCGCCTCCCATGTTGTACCCGGGGAGCCCCTGCAGGCTGCAGGCCGTCCCGGGTCGCAGCTGGTAGGCGTTGATCACCGAGCCCGTGTCCGATGCCGAAATCGGGGAGTACGGGTACGGGAATTTGGGCTGGTGGAGGTCCTGCGAGCGGGGGCTGGTGGCTATGGAGGACAGGGTGCCGTTTTTCGACACGATGTCCGAGCCGGTGTTGCTCTTGGCCCACGACACTCGCTTTGGCGCCTGAGCGTCCTCCCTGTGTTACAGAAAGACAGGAAAACATTCAAGAGGCGGAGATTGTTTTTTTTTTTCAGTTCCTGCAGTTCTCAACGGGTTTCGAGCCAGCAAGTCCCGCACCCACCTGCTCTCACACAGAGAGAGGAACCAGATTTTTTTTTCTCCACAGATTATCTGTCTCATATCGTACTGTCAGGACTAACCCTAACCCAAATATATAGTCTTAAAAAATGCAAACATTTTAGAAAGACTTAAAAAAAATAAGCAATTCTTAGCCTGGTGGCCCGCCAGGCTTATAATACACTGAGGGAAATCCTGCTATTACTGTTTTGCTGCTTTGTTGTATGAGAATGAACAAAAATACATCCAACATACAGTCTCCCTTTAGTCTATACCTTCGGTTTATGATTCTATTTAACAAATCTGAGACAATTTCGATTCCCTAGTGTAGATAAGAAAGCGATCATAGTCAAACCCTCACTTGATCTCGTTGGCCATCTCCTCCTCCGTGTCCTGCCTCCTCTTCAGTATGAATATGAGGATGAGCACCATGGCGACCAGCCCCACCACGGACCCCAGAGTCGCTGCAGCGATCATTCCACCGTTGGAAGCTGTGGTGGGGGAGTAAAAAAAAAACAAAAACCACAAGCAGCATTTAGATTCAGCGTCGCAGCTGTGGTGTGTGATGGAGCACCAGCAGATTCTCTGAGGGGGGAGAAAGAGCGAGGGTACGTACAGGTGATGACCTCCAGGTTAATGGAGCAGCTGTCGGAGCCGGCCGTGTTGCTGGCTCGGCAGATGTACTTCCCTGACATGCTTTTGGTGAGGTTGCTCAGCCTGAGGGTGCCGTGTCTCTCATCTGCAACACAACCGCGTGGTTAGAGACAGACACATATTCAGGAACATCACTGAACATCAAGACAAGTCATGGGACTTTGGAGGAGAGCAGTGAGTGACTAGAGGGCAAAACCGCACAAGCTAGTTTGTGGCTGTAGCAAACGCAGTCAGCTTTTTGTAAACAGTGTTTACTTTCAGTACAAGTACAGCTTCTCTGTAAATCTAAAGATGTTTGTGATGAGCCGATGTTATCTATTTTTCAGACACATAGTGTCATTTTCTAGCACAATCAAGTAGCTATGTTGTTATGGCTCTATATATGAAACATAATTTAAAAGAAATTTGCCTTTTGAGATTGGATCTCTGTCTCTTTAAGAAGCTCCTGCTCTTTCCGACACTTCCTTCAGTACGTCATCACGATGTTTGTCATTATGCAGTTTCCAGCCGTTCTTAGGAATGTTGGATCGAGAAGTAGTTGGCATTTTACACCCAGAAGATACGCAGTTCCACCAGGCGTTTGCTAATTGCAGCTGCCACTAGTCTGGAGGAACCAGGGTTAGGATTTAATTTGTGAGAGCAATGGTTCCCACGGGAGATTCAAGGATTCTTCAAACATGCATGAAAGAATCAAAGCAACACTCCAGGTGTGTTTTTGATGAGGGAATAACAGCGTAACATGATATAAAGCTCAAAGAAGTCAATTTCACATAATCCTTTTTTTAAGGAACATTTTTGAAAAGAAGTCAACTCTGTAGGAGCTGCAGAGGTCGACAGTCATACGGCAACACAAAGGAAAGTTTCAGGATTCTTTAACAAGAATCTTAAAAGTGTGGCATGCATTTGCATTCACCATCTCTTCCTGTTACCCTCCTACATAAAATTGAGTCCAATCATCAAACACCAAATCTGCATGTCTTCTAAAACGTTTTGCTGAGCATTGTAAATTGTTTTCCCTGTTGCTCATTAGGGACTTACACTTTGCATATTGTTAATATATATTTAGTAAATAAAAAGGACTCCAGTTGTCCAATTCAAGGCTCACAGTGACTGCATGTGTTTAGTGACTGATGAGTTGTGTTATGATGAAGAAAGGCGACAGTAAAATTTGGGTAAATCATACTCAATATTCTCATTGCAAATTTTAGCAACATTCCAAATAATTACATTTTTCCCTGATATCGTGCAGCCCAGCCAATGACAGTAGCTGTCATTATTAAAGAATTTGTCCCGTTTTTTTCCCCTGCTGCCCTTGCTTGGTCAACACCACGTTTGCATTTACATCAGATCAGCGGCAGGCCTATTGGTCGGCAACTCCAGGCGTTTTAATAATTTCTCATACACAAGTCACGACATATCGCTGAGTATGTTTGCATCTGTTACACAATCTGCTCCTCTTTGCACATCTGGTTTTAAAATTGTAAGCTACAAACACGGCCTGCAGGGAAAAAAAAAAAAAAAACAAGCCTCACGAGGGACTTTCCACTTCAAATCCCCCGAAATCCAATCTTGCACGTCGTACTGCAACATGTCTTCATCCAATGTGTTTTTTTATTTTGTAGCAATATGAAAGAGGTGACACATGTCACTGAGTAAAAATTGCTCCTGGAACCCATTCATAACTGCTTGCAATTCTAGATTTTCTTTTACGTTCCCTCACACTAAAGTTGCAAATGCACCCTTGTCTATTTTGTATATGCAGTCACAGAAATGTCAATTTAAAACTGCACATATGTGCACCTTTAAAGCCATGTTTATTGTTTATAGGTTCTTCAATTTTGGCGCAAAAAAAAAAAACTGGCTAAAAATCTATCCGTTAGTTGCATGTTTGTGTTTGTTGTGTTCTGTCAACTTTAAAAGTTATGTGAATGTAAAAACACAAGGATTATAATATTTGAACGGTTTTTTTTAACTTGAAATTTACACATCACAAATTTCTTTTATGCTCACGTTCAAGCTGTGAATGGTACAACGCAGTTTCGCCGAGTTGAACGACAGCAAAATGAGGAAAAAAGGAGAATTTTTCTTTTCACTTGCCTTTCAAATCTTGAGCAGAAAAAAGATTTCAAATATTTTCTTTGCTATTCTGTTTGTTGCTTGCTGCACAAATGAAAGGGATTGGTTTTTATATTCAATATATATATTTTATATATTCTTAACAGAAAACCACAATTGATCAGATTTTGCTCTAAATAGTTTTTTTCATCCTCTGGAAAGAAAAAAGTCCCACAAAGAGAAATAAAAGGCTTTAAAATAGTTTAATCTTTTTTTTTTTTTTTTTTACTTGCAGATGACGTTTAAAGTCAAGAGAAAAAGAAAATGTATTTTTTAAAATGGGTTCTCAAAAACAAAGAAGTTCCTATTGCCTTTCAGGTCTGCACTCTAACATTAAACAAAACTAACAAATAAGAAACTGCGCTTGCAGCTTTTGATATCAGATTATAGTTCAACATAACAATCTTAAAGTAACATAAGAGTGTTCTTCGTCTAAGCCAAAAGACCCACCCTTGTAGAGTCTCAGTCATGGAGCAAACGGATAATCTTTTCACTGTTTCCTGCCTCTCTTGTCAAGGACATGACAAAATCCAAGTGAATCCCAAATAGAAACAGCTGTGCATGTGTCCCCTGCATCAGCCTCGGTTGGATTATCTCATGCCTCCATCTTGAAAATCAGCTGCAAAGAAATGAACCCGATGCTGCCAGATTAGCAATACGTCAGCTGACTCAGAGCCCGGAGCGAGTTCAAGACGATCGGATCCCCTCGTGCACACGGGGGGTTGATCTGCTTCACATTGAGACGAGAATCCCCGCCATCACTGCGATTCACGACGACAGTTAATGGAAGTGAGTGCACTTGCTGTGTAACTCTTAATATACCTGGAAACAACTGGAGCACACCAGTGGGGTTTATCCAGCACAACATGAAAACACAAGATGCATTTGCATGTTTGCTAATTTGTGGCTTAATCCTTTCCAGTGTTTGGGGATTGTGGGATTTTTCAACTCTGCAGTTTATGGGAGAAACATAATTTTGGTGGGTTATATCAGGTGACAAAATCAAGATATCTTTGGAGAAGAGAGGAAGTTTTTTTAAACGGTGGTAAGCAGTTCAGGTCCGGCTGGAGCAAATCAGTCCCAAACAGTGGCCGGTCCACCTCCATGCTGAACTGGAGGTGGACCGGTTCCTGGCTCTTCTCCAAGAATGCTGCATTTCTCTTTTATTTTCATTTCCTTCCTAAGTGAACAATGGCTTTCTTCTGCACAGTTGGATAGAACCAGCACAATTTAGGGATTTTGGAGACTTCTTTTATTGTCTTGAGGTCTGCCGTTGGGGGCGAAGCTGCTTGAACAACCAGACCTGGGCCTGTTGGCAGCTGTTTAGAATGGCGTTTCTCAAACCTGGGCCTTGATTAATCGATTTATTTCACACCTCATATTGCACTGTGTCAAACAAACCAACCCCTTTGAAAAACCTGCTCCCCTCCTCGCCTGCGGTGGCACTGCAACAGTAACTACTGTAGGAAATGACACAAACACCTCTGAAGAAGACAGAAAGCGCAACTTGCTTCTTTATGAAATGTAAAAAAAAAAAATTAAGTGCCGTCAGATTTTTGTGGTTGTAGGATTCCTCTTTTGTCTTCTGTAAAAGACAACTAACCATTTTTCCCGCTAGACTCTTGCGTTTTGTTTAGGTTGTATTTACCCAGAATGCCCTGTGCTGTATTTCGCTTCCTGCTTTTGGAGTGGTCCCAGGCATTCACAAATGCATTCAAACCGCACCAGAGTTCACAGTAATCTGACAGAGACCTTGGTTTCAGGCGGTCCAGAGTTAACTCTTTTGGTCCGCAAATGAACCTGACTTTCTAGAAAGGAACTAGAGTTTAGTAAAAACGGACTAAACGGGCCTGGTGTGAATGCTCCCTGCCAGCCATATGTCCAGCCCATATAGGCTTTAAGACACTCCACATTCAAAACACACAAAACAAGATGGCCGCATACAAATCACATGCTCCACATCAATACTGTTACATTTTTAAATTCACTGGATGAAGCACGTATTCTCTTCTTTCCCAAGCTTTACGGACAAAAGCAGAACATGAAAATATTTCCTATCACACGTCCAACTTCAGATAACCAAAATACATCTGCATTACTTCTATTTATACATATAAAGACCATTTTAGCTGAGAATACAGAGGATACACAAGGAGTACAAGAAATCACTCACACGCATATGTTCAGTAACTGCAACAACAACAAAACAAACAGTGTGGAGACAGTTTTAAGTGTTAATAGTGAACCTAAACTGGCCTATCACGACTCAAAATCTAACATGTCAGGAAAACAATATGAGAGACAGACTTTGAGGCAACTTATTGATGGCATGCTGTGTCAGATTGGGAAGAAATGGAGCTTGTAATGCAACTGGATCCATGCAACACTCTGACTGAAGAGTGAGGTAATGGTTACTAGAGCACATGCAGCTCAAATCAAACTGAGAATCGTTTGGATTCTGTCAGTATTTGAGTATTTTGTGTGAAAATACAAAATATAACATACACTCTACATGTAAATATGCTCTACTTGAATAAATGATAGCAAAAGCAATAGAATCGAACAAGACATGCATGGTGTAAAGATTTAAAGGACTATTGTCACCCTTTTTAAGCAAATAAGAATAACGGAACATCTTCAAATTTGGTTTCTGGATATTTTCAAGTCAATTGGGGGAGAAAAAAAAATCAATGCCCTAATTTTTTGATTTTATGGGTTGTTCCTTCCCTTTAAATCTTTTTCTGACGTTCCAACAAATGGCAGATACAGGCGAGAAAATACAACTCCTCAGAATGGTGAGGATTATTTTTTATTTATTTACTTCTTAGGTGGACGGTGGGAGGGAGAATGTATGATTGAAAAGCCTTACCCAGGAACCCAAGGACAAGCATGGGCTGGGGGCAGGCTCTCCATTCTGGGAGTTTATGCAGGAGGAGAGATGGTAAACACAGAGAGAGAAAGAGCGAGCGTGAATGAGACGATGACGATGAGGAAGAAGTGGAGCAAAATGATAGGAAAGAGGGAGGGGGCGATCAAGCAACCTATAGATTTCAGCAGGAAATCATGAATATGAGAGAGTCAACAGACAGAGAAAGAGAGAGAAAGCTGGAAAAAAAAGAGCAATTTCAGACTCAGACAAGTTACAGCATCAGCACAGATAAAGTTGAGCGTTGAGAATGTGATGCGTCTGCATGTGCAGCCTGCTAAAACCTGGGTTAATGGACAATCAGAGGGAGTAGTTTCCCTCTTACGAGTCTGGGAACTTTTCAGCAATAAAGAGATGAAGGCCAAGGGATCAAAGCGGTTAGGTCAATACGCAATCAATCAGCCTTAGTCCCGTTGTTCGGAAACAGATGGCGTTTGTCTCTGCAGCATCGTCTGAAAACAAGCATCCGTAAAACCTGTGAAATAATGCATGTGGCATGCAAAAAGAAGGGATAACCGTGTGCTTCTGTCTTCAAAAAAAGAGGATTTCACGCCGCAGCGCGCCGTGGAAAATTGAGAAAGTGTCCCTAAGGTATATCTTATCTCTACAGGAGTTGATTCCTTTGTGTAAAACGTGAGATGATTTTTAGCTGTTAAGCTAACGCTTAGGTTAAGCATCAGTAAAACTTTAACAAAGTGTTTTTAAGAAAGAGAAAGTGGGTACTAAGGACTGTTTTCAAGCTATTTGGCTCAACAGAGCAGCGCTCCTTTTGGTGTTTCTGTAACTTGATTAGACATCCAGTACAGAGTGAAGAAAAAGCAACATCCTGCTTCCATATGTCTGCTGGGAGAGACATGAGGTTTTAATTATTTTGCAGCTGATTCTGTACATGATTTATGAAAAATAGTAATGCCAGCCACAAATGGCACGCTGTTAATATTTCAGAGACCTCAGAGAATTTCCCCAATCATTTTTTCCCGGTCTGCTTACATCTTATTAACTTGAGGCAACCGTCCTTCATTGCGAAGCCTGAACTAAGACTGAAAAGACGCTAAAATTACTGTGTCTTTTGAATTACATTCAAATTGTGTCTTTTGAATGTAATTATGTTAAAAACTAACTCAGTCCATGGTTTTCATTGTGTAATTTATTCTTAAGTGTTCTCAATCAAACCTTTAAGACTTTCACAGAACAGCTGGATTTACACTGACTGGTGGTCTCTGTTTAAAAATGACTCAAAACTGGAGTTCATTTAGGGGGTTTGAAATAAAGCAGGTTGAATATGCATTCCACATTTTCCTTTGTCATTTCAAATCCCAATGAAACACATTAATGTTTGCGGTTGTGTGAAACAAACTATATTTAAGGGGTATTACAACTACTTATGAAGAAACTGTATAGCACAAGTCGCTAGTTGAATTTGAAATTGTACAAATTCCTCCATGAGCTACTTATAATTAGAAATATAGTACCAGGCACTCAGCAATGCTAGCTTGACTTTGACAACCTTTGAATGTAGATGTGCCGCAGAATTCAGTGTGTTCTGGTTCAGTTTAATAAAAAGAATGTCTGACAAATAATCAATAGAGCAGATGTTTAAATTAGCTAATCAACCTCTGTTATGTTCAGACTATCACTTATTAATAATCGCAAAATAAAAACATCAAGCCTGGAAACATAAAACTTTAACAGACTGAATGTTTTGTTCCTTGTGTAGGAAATGTTTGCGTGTTATTTTTTAGGTGTTGTTCACCCGACACACTGGTGGAGCTGTTGTGAGTCAGTTGCTATGGCTACACGTCCGTGTGTAGCAGAGAAACAGGAAAAGCCTTTGAGCTGTCCTTCAATGGTTTTTCTGTTATTTTCTCTTTGCTGTGGCGTACCGCACTAAATTAATAATACCGACATCTCCGGGTCTCATTTTGCTAACAGGGTTGTTGGATTGCCAGCTTTGGATGGAAAGTGAAAGGAGAGTCTTTTTGCCCTCCAAAATTTCCTGATGTAAACAATAACATGCGGCGTGTCAACATGTCCTGGGCTGAGTTACAGAAAGTCAGAAAACTGGAGTCAACCAGATCCTGTTAAGAAAGACAATTTGAACACTTTAGTCCTGTTTATTTTAAATGTAGGTGCACAGAGTGTTTGAGTAGACTTCCATTCAGACGTACTCACTTTGCATTGGGGAGAAAAAGACCTCGGACGTGGGCGCGGCCTTGGTCCACTTGTAGTGAGGGGCGGGTTTCCCCTGGCTGGACTTGCAGCTCAGAGTCACGTTGCCCTTCACCACTGGGTTCCCCGTCATGCTGCACAGGGGCGGCGAGGGCGGGACTGGACACAGGCATATGCAGTTGTTACGGCATATTAACACATGTTGGATGAGAAAATACATCCGTGACCCTTTCCTGAACATGCACATTTGTTTTAATCCACTGCGGGTGATGTAGAGATTTCTTAGGGCAGTGGCCAGATTGCATAAAAATAAGTAGATATTAGATCCCCCCCCTTCTCCCGCCTCTCGCTCTTGCTTCTATCTGCTTCTGGAAGATGACATAATTCTCTCAGAGCTTACCGAATCCCTTAACAGCAGATGATTTTGGTTTCTTATGTTTTCCTTTAGCAGACTGCCTCAGTCCAAAATCCCTCAAAATGTGGTTATTTGACCTGAAGTTCTAAAGATTCCACATATTCGAGCGTCGTCAGAGGTTTCGTTACCTTTGACGTTAAGCCGCAGCTCTCCGGAAATGCCGCGCCCTCCGGGGACAATGACGTGGCAGAAGTAGAGGCCCGAGTCGCTCTCCTGCGTGTTGTTGATGTAGATGGAGAGGTTGGCGGAGGGCATGGTCACGCTGAAGCCCACTCTCCTGGTGAACTCGTTTTGTCCGTGCCCAACTTTCCCTGAACTAAAGTTAATCACCTGCACAGAGAGAGTAGATCGGTGTTGTGATGTTAATCGTTGGAGAAAGGAAACATTTGTTCACATGGAAGAGCAATCTTTTCCACTTTTTTGCAGCTGTTCCGCTCCAATCTTTTTCTGGATTTCAGCATCAGATTCACAAAGCAGAATTGCACATACGCACGGAGGAACAATACTTCATCTCAAGTCCAAGAGTGGGCAGCAATCTGCACCTGTTTTTGTATCTGTTTGCAGTAAACGCAGAAGTGACAAAAAAAAAAAAACATGTCTCACAAAGTTACAAAGTTGTTTCTAGACAAATAAGTGACGTTGCAGATCTTTTGTGTTGGAAGCAAAAGACAGAAGAAATCAATCCAACGGTATAATATTGCATATTCTTTATACAAATACACAACAACAGTAATAAATTTTGGGGAATCTCAGACAGAAAAAATGGGTTAATAAATCTAGCTGAGGGTTAGATTTAATCATTTAGAACATATTTATTGACCTAGGAGTGTAAATATTACATTACAATCTATAAGTTCTTTAAAAGTGATATTTATTTGAGTGTAGAAACTGGAGGATATGAAACAGCTCTAGTCCTAGTAAATGCCACCCAGCTTGATCTGGCTGTGATTTACACAGATATACAAGGCTGCGCTTTTCCCTAAAAGTGGGAACAGACATGTACAAACTCAGGTTTGTAACAAAAAAACCCCCAATTGTTACAATTGCACAGTTTTGTAATACCTTACAAAATTATCCATGCTCTTTGAACTCTTCCACCTCATGCTGCCGTTTTGTGTTGCTCTATTATGCAGAATCCCTAGTAAATAAACTAAAAACGTGCAAAATTTCAAAGGCCATGAACTTGATGTATTCCTATAAAGCACACCGCTGGCGGCAGCCTCGTAAAGAAGTGCAGATTAACAACAGAAGCGGACATGAAGATAATCCTGATGTCTGCAGATGGAGGATGTTGACATTTAGGCAGATTTTCCGTCTGAGATAAGCTCACAGGCATCACACGCTGAAATTGTTTAGATTATGTTAATCGCGTGCGCAGCTACGCATCTGCAGCATGGAAGTGCGCAGCAGAAAGAGAGAAGGTGTCGTTATTGACATTTATCCTTCGTTCCTGCCTTTAACTGTGAATTATCATTAGCTGTAAAGTTAGATATTATCCTGAGTTCTGCAGATCAGAGACAAAAGTGGCATCCTGGATTATAAAAATAATAATCCATGTTTTGTTAGCCTGTGATTTAAAGGTGAGCGAACCTCAGGCGCTAAAAAAACGAGCACATTTCCATCTGACACATGATAATAACTGTATCCTAACAAATCTATCAGGTTGTATTTTCATTCCGGGATTTTAAGTTCGATGAACTCTGCTATAGTACTCAAGAGGATCAGCCAGAAAAATGCATCAGTTTATGGTAATTCTTTAATAGTGACTGTTCATTTTGTGCCTTAGAGGTTTGAACAGGGTCATGGGACATATGAGGGCGGCGGCAGTTTTACAAATCCACAATGCAGCTCGAAAATCGCAGGAAACTCCCAGAGGGAAAAAGGTCACAATGGAGTTTATTGATGCAAAAAACTCAGACGCTAACTTTGGAGATTAGACTCTACAGTTTACAAGGACTGATTTACATCTGAACAAGTTTGCTGTCAAATCTTTTGGAATGTAAATTTGAAATAAAGTAAATGTTTCCACGCAAATATTTGAATTGAATTTCTGAGGAAATTTCTAATATTTTTCCTCAAATTTGATCCTTTAAAGCCAAGTTTCAAATTCCAAGCACTAGATCTAAGTCAGCTACAACTGTGTACTTCTGAACAAAATGTGTATTTTTGTAGTTAAGGCATTTGATATCTAGTAGATGCTTCCACTTTCCCAGCATTACGCTTCTTACCTGCTTGGAATCGTTCCCTGTAAAGTGCCAAATGACGGTGTTTTGGGAGATGTCGGAGCTGGGGCTGTACCAGGCCTGTAACACCACCATCTGGCCCTTCACCACCTCCATCTCTCTGCTGGGCATCTCCACCTTTCGGGTGTCACCTGGGTAAATAACACAGGATCGTACACGGGGTTGATAAGGTGTTAATTGTGCAGGTCTAAGAGACAAACATGATTTTAGCCACTGAGCTACGCTCTATAACGTCACAATAACAAATATAATTCTTTTCTGCAATATTTGACATAATTTTCCTGCGATTTGAAAGTATAAATAAGTAAATAAATAAATGCCTGGTTTGGTTTCACAAACACAAAACCTTTGAATATGACGATAAATAATAATAAACTCCACTGGACAATTCTTTGTTTTTCTTTCCACATCTGCGAAGATTTTAGTATTTTTCTTAATTTTTAGAATTATTATATTTCCATTACTTTTCTTCTTATTGATATTGCTTTGGAAACCTGTGATAACTGACATGACTTACTCACAAGAAAGCAGGATGAATGATTTCAGAGTCTACAACATTTACTCAGTTATTCAACATGATAGTAGCTAAAGCATTTTAACAAAAAAAACAACAACAACAAAAACCTTCCTACTACCTTCAGGAACATGAATACTCAGGTATCACAACTAAAGCAAGTCAATCATGGAACACACTAATCACAGGAAATAAAAAACACTGAAAATTTGCTTAAACATAAGTAATTAGTGCTAACTAGCTGCAGCTAGCATTGGGTTGCTAAGGGCTTAGCAACCCACTTGTTGCTATGCGCTGCTGGCAAGCTAGCTGAATGAAGGCCAGTTAACTTTTGCTTCACTGACAAAAAAAAGACAAATAAAGCTGTTTGGAATATAATAAAAACACCAAAATTCCGAATGTGGAAACTAAGCGGGCTCCACTTTTCACTCGTATTAAGCAAACGCTGTCAACAGATAATTCAGCTTTAATGTCAACTAATATCAGCTTGTTGTTAAGTTCATTTAGGCTACTTGAAAACTGCTTTTAAAAAGAAAATCTATCTACATTTTTACAATCATGAAAAAAAAGATAATGATGTCAAATTTAATAAAGGGAATCTGTACCAGTGTCACCACAGCAATCATAATTTATTGTGAGTTCAACAAGTATTTATGATTTCACCTTAGTCTAGGTATCGACATGAAAATAACAATTATGCTATAATACAAAAATCAACCATAGATATTATGCTAGTCATGTTTTTTTTAGTTGAAATGGGAATAACTGTTGCATTTCTGCATTAATTAAAACCAAATAGATCCCTTTATATGTTCTTATTCTTTATTTTTTGTGTAATGATTGTGAAAGTATGGTAAAGTCATACATAAAGTTGCATCCAGGCAAAATGTCCTGAAATAATTTTACATAAAATTGATGAGTATGCTGTCTTGTGTGTAAAATGAATCTTAAACCAACTTTATTATTTTTTTATTAATATGGGTAAAAAGCGCATACAAACAATGGAATAATAAAAGAAAAAGTTTGATTGAGGAAATGATTTAATTAGTGAATGCGTTTATAAAATCTTGAACATGTGTAAAATTTTACAGACATGAGAACCACACGTATATCTCAGATGAACAGATGTTTAAAAAAAAGCAAATTTACTCAATTGAAATCTGAAAAAGACAATCTTACATGAAAAACGAACAAGAAGAAAACATGTCAATAAGTTTATGCAACTGGCAAAGCTGAGCGAAAACAAAACTGACAAAATAATGCTTTCAGACTCACAAGGTGCCCAGTCACCAGAACCCGACAGCTGGAGCTGGATCAGCTGATCCCAGCAGCCGATTTCTACCTGCGTCTCCAGTTTGAAGCTCGATTCAGAAACTACAACGAGAAAGTGAAAGCAGAGCTCCAGCTGCCCCTCAAAGTCCTCCGGCTGCCGAGAGGAAAACGGAGAAGTGTGTGTGCCTCATGTGCTCAGGCGGGATCATGGGCGAACAAGAGATGAAAAGAGAGCGAGCGGACCAGACCAGACCAGACCGCCTGCTGAGATGGACACATCTGCCCAGCTGGACACGCCTTCCTTCTTTTTCAGAATGAGAAGAGACGGGAGAACTGTGGGCGGAGGCTCGCAGGTGGAAAATACTGATATTGTTTGGGTGACAAAACATAAGAACAAAAACACAGGTTATTTTCTAATATAGTTTTGTGGGAGATTTCGTATTTTGCCTCTCGCCTAACTTGTACCAAAAATACAAATTATTTCAGAAACTCAAAATAACCTAGAAATAATTGCAAATTTGACAGAGAGAAAATAAAAAGAAAGTTCGTCCAGCCCTGTGCCACTGAAATTGGAAGAGGGAAAGAGTCCACATATCAAAGACAGTTTCCCCAGTTTGGTTGAAGAATGTTGAACTCAAAAAAAAAGGGATTATGTTTGTCTCTCATGGGAAATCTGACAGACATTCTTCAAAATTAAAACCTCGATGTTTCATAGATAACATCACAACAAAATCCTATACATCCAATATCCTAATGGAGCTTGATAAGGGATTGTTTTGGCCTTTCAAAATAAGGCTTAGCAAAATAAAAGCGTACCTATTTCATTATTATATTATAAAAGAAGTAGATTCTACATCACTAGTGGAACTTAACCAGTCAGGAAAAAGGGCTTAAAGATGCTGTTGCAAAATAAAGCGCAAAAAAGAAAAAGTCTCAAAATTTGATAGAGAACATTATTGCAGATGGAGACACTGCATTGCTAATGGGATTTAACTAGTTATACATAGAAAAGGTTTTAAGGACAAAAGTTCAAAATAAATCTTTCCAAATATTTTTTTCCATAGTTTAAATTAATTTGTAAGGTGAATTCACATCATTAAGTTAGCTAATGCAGTCAAAATTGTCCTCACATTTCAAAGTAAAAATAAAACATACTCTTTAAAACGTTGTTTATTGTAAAAGGAGAGCAAGCGTTTAGGCACCCCCGGATGGTTGTCACGGGAGACTCAAGGATTTTTCAAACATTCATGAAAGAATTAAGCAACACTACAGACATGTTTGTGATGAGGGAATAACATTATGACATGATATAAAGCTTAAAAAGTCGATTTTAGATAATACCGAGCAATTGTAAAATGAGGGTATTCTCAATTCTGATAATGCATCCTTTATTTAACCGGGGACACAGCTTTATTAATTTAAAAACATCTTTTCCAAGAGTCCCTATAGGCCAAGCCAGCAGCATAAAACATTCAACAAATCCAAAATATACGAACAGACACACACAACACATAATCACTTAATCACTAGACCTGATAGTGTCTATGTTTCCATGTTTAAAATACTTTTAACTGAACTTTAAATTCAAATAACTTATCAAGTCAGTCTCACAGCTGACATAAAAAAATACAGATCTCTTAAAAGAACAAAAAACTTTTATATCCCTCTTTCACATCTTTTTTATATCACAACCATAAACGGCTATGCATTCCCATTTTAGGGGACAGATGGGCCAACACAAAATGGAGCATAATTTCAATGTGCAAGGGATATTAAACAAAGTTGTAAGTATCTGTTTTAACTAAATAAAGGAAATGGAAAAGTGTGTCATCCAGTTGTACTCTGACTCCTTCACTCTGATACCTCTGAATCGGTGGTGTCAAACTCCAAGGGTCTTCGATGGCTGGAGTTCTGCAACTTTTACATTTCTCTGTGCTTCAACACAACTGGCTCCAGTATTAGCGGCACAAGCTGCATTTCCTTTGACCGTATCAATGCGCTGTTTGGCATTTCTAAAAGAAATTCGCTTGATGGAAACACGGCAATTTTGAAAAATCTCTTGCTTTTCAATAAAAAGCTTTGGCGATAGGATGAGGTAGTTTTTTTTGGCCACATCAAAACTGATTTATTTTGCAAAACACTTTGTTTTTTGCATCACACGAGTCACATGATCTACGACGGGATGTTTCCACCAGCGCAAACAACAAATAAGAAGATGACAGGAAGTAGTTGGGGGATCACAGTTTGGCATGTTTTCTAATGACTTGTCGCGTAAACAAACTTATTCATGTCTGATTTTAATTGCGTTTCTCATTTAATGGAAACACAGCAATTGCGAAATTGTGTTTTTTCGGCATTAGCGGAATATTCATCTAGTTTTGCGCACATTTGTAACACATAGGCAATCACATGCAGAATTTGCACGATGCTAGCCCTCGAGGGATGGAGTTTGAGACCCCTGCTCTTACTAACAGTCAGTGCAACATTAAAACATTGCTAAATTGTTGACAAAGGAAGACAGCAGACTGGTCAGGGGTAAAGTTACGGAGACGTTTAAAGCACTTCCAACCTTTGAACACCTAATGGAGTTCGGTACAATCGATGGGAAGAGTATGGAGAGATACTCTGGTTTACCAGGGAAGCTGGGTTGATGGGAAACCTGTTAGAGTCCGCAAAAGATTTGAAACTGAGGCACAACAAACAGCCAGAGCTACAATCAAATAGTTTAGATGGAAGCATTCATGTTTACAGACACTCTCCATCCATTCTGACTGAGCTTGAGCTATTTTGCAAAACAGGTGTTTTTCTTTTTATTGCCAATCAGCTCTTTGAAATCTAAATGGAACCTATTGAAAACAAAGAAGGGAATCAACAACTGCCTGTGGCACTTTCATCATCAATCTAAACCAGGAGATCCAAATGCAAACATCTTCCCCTTGTCTGGTCTCAAAGCTTCATTTTCAGTTTGCTCGTGTCAGAGCTGTGAGAAATGAAGCCATCGACAAGTCATGTATGCACCAGATTAACATCTTTATCATGGCGCTGTTGTCAAGCCTGATGTTGATTGATAATGTACAGAGGGTGCAGACCAATCATCTATTTTCAGGGGGGGTTTTTGACACAAATCCTGACGGTGCTCTGATTTCGCTTTCCCCTCCGACTGACCTTTCCGCTCAACCAAAACACAAACTGACGAGCTGTCACGGCAACCCAGAGGAAGTCCTTGCATTTCGGCTGCGACGCGTGGTGACCAATATGTATTTCGTAGGCGACGCTCAATCGTTGGGGGTCAGACTATTATCTTTACGTCAATGTAGAAGGCGCGGCACGCGTACCTACAGCGGGAAACCAGCAGGATGCACACATGTAGACTCCTGATGAAGCAGGATGACGCCCTGCGGCGGCCTCGTTCCACACCGTTCTTGTGGATCTTTGAGGTTTATCCCCACAACTGTGTCACCCAATTGTTTATTAAATGAAGAAAAATCTTCACTAATCCGGAGCACGCTCTCTCTCTCTCTCCCTTTCTCTTTCTCTCTCTATCTGGGTTGCAAATGTGAGGTGTGTTGAGTGTGTGTGTGTGTGCAGAAACCAGAGTTAAAGATGCGGATATGAAATTAAAGTGAACTTAAATCCTTCAAAGGTAAAACTGAAATAAAAAAATCCAGAGATGCTAATAGAGACGATGATGATGATGTGATACTATGCAGCCTCGTTCAGCTCTGGCCTAATTATTCTTAGCTGCGGGCTGCAATTTAGTCTAGCCACGCTTTACATGTGCTAATAGGATTCCTTTCTTCAGAATAAACACCTTTTTTTCTTACTTTTGCTGCAGGAGATTCTGGACTGCAGAAGCATTTTGGTGAACAGGGACAAAACTTGGAAGAATAATCAAAAGTCAAGCGTGTTACGCATGTCAGCTCACAAACCCACTGTGGATTTGCTGCAGTACCCCGAGTTACCTGCAGGGGGAGGCAGATTACCATGACAAGCGTTTCATCTGGTTATGGGATAGAAAAAAGAAAAACATCAGCTAAAGAGTAAATGTCAGGAATTAAGAGTCACAAACGAATGGATGACATTCATGGGAGTTCTATAAAAATAATAATAATAATAATAATAATTTCAAACGCATCCTGTGAGAAAATTGTCTAGTTTCCAAAAGAAATCCACACAATTCACATCCAAGCTAGATGCTGCTGCACTGTTATGATCAAATGAAGAATAATAAAAATAATAAAAAAGTCAGCCTCTCTCTCAAAGCCCTCAGGGAGTCATGTAGGCCTCAGTGAAGATAAACTGATCCTCTTTAACCAGCCGCACTCTATCTCCCACAGTAATCTCTGCTTCCACCCATGTCTCTCCCTCATGTGAGTCGCTCTGTGAGGCTAAAGCTTTGGCTGAGGTTCAGACCGACTCTCTATTTACACCCGCACTGGTCCGTCCTCCTATTGACACAAACAGCTGTCTCCCTGGAAATGAACTGACAACACTAATTAAGAACGGCAATAAGAGACGCTGATTACTCATCGGTTTTCATACATCTATGTCGCTTTCCAGGAATAATCAACTTGCATGCGTGATTTTGTTTTGAATGTTTTAGCGGCTGCCGTATTTGACTGCAGGTGAAGATGAGAAGTGAGACTGGATCCACAAGCCATTGCCCACTTGAACCAAATCTACTCTGATTGCTCACAAGCTGTCAATTTCGCAGAAATTAAGTTTTAAAAGGCAAAAAATGCATAAACCCTAAATAAATATGCTTCCATTTCCTCTTGGGTGTTTACCTAATTGGCTTTGTAAGACAAGTCATGCTTTTTATGTGAATGAAACCACTGCAGGTATTTTTCTTCTTTTTTATTTCTTTTGAAAATGTGCGTGCAAACCAGCCTGTTACGAAAGGATCACCCAAAAGCTTTGCTGTATTTAGAGTGAAAACAGCGCTGTTGTTCATCATGAATTGTGCATAAACTCTGTTATCTGCAGTCATGTTTTCTCAGCAGAACAAACAGCTGTTCTGTTCATGGTGGAAATAATTGTACTGCTCATTGTGACCGCTGTGACTTTTTTTTTATTTTTATTTTTTTAGATTTTACAGAAATCTTTAATTAGTGATTGACAAATGTCTAAGTGCCTGCACTTTCCTCTCAGGATGGATTAAATCTCTGGTTATCACCGTTTTTTGTTGCACACAATAGTTGGGGTGTCTTGAATTAGCATATTTGTTGTCCCTGATGGCAATCGAAGTCATGCAGGGACAGGCGTTTTCTGGTGCTGCTCCCTCATCTGATGCCTTAATTGATATTAATACAAAGTAACACTAACACCATCATAAACGAAAATTAAAAATGTAATTTTTTTTAAAACAATAAATTGCCTTGTTTTAGCTTATATTATAGAAAATACTGCTAAGCAACTGGGACATTCACATAAAATGGTAAACAACATAGAAAATTGTGTCTAAGTCTAAAATGTTTTACAGCTTTTAGAGTAAAGTAATTGTTTTTCATGATACTATACTCCAAATTTACATTTTATATTAAAAATGGGGAAAAAAAAGAGATGTGACTAAAAAAAGGTTCTAGAAAGATTCTGGAGGAAGACACACAGATTCGGTACCTGACTTCTCAGAGACACTCTGCACTGCATGTTCTTACCTTCTGCACATACTGCTTTGTATTCAGCGTGGTCGATGTTTTACACAAGCTTTGCATTTTTCAATCCTTTATTTTGGAGTTTATTTTGTGCTGAGGTCAAAGACAAACTCAGAGAGTAATTCTCTGCAGAGCTCATGGATGGGAGCTTCGAATGCCATGTATACGTACCAAGCCGCTGTAGTGGACCCATATGTTGTCTTAGTCCTTTTGTAGACTACAATTGATTGCTGACCTCCTTCTCTTCAGATTTCTTCTCAACAAGCTAATTCTTCCCAAGCCAAATCCCACACGCTCATGCTATGGAGCGCTGCCAAAACTGGTTCGCTCTTGTTCATGCTTCTGAAACATCTAAAAAACTTCACACACTTACAAACTTAAAACTTAACAAACTTTTGTAAAGCCTTCCGTAACATTTTCAGGTCCATATTTTTTATATGATCAGTGACACTGGTGAAATATAAATATATGTCCACTTGTAAACTAAATCAGCAAAAAAATGATCCCTGCAAATGGTGTTACCTCCTTATGCAACTTTGTATTTTGGCTAATTGTGCTCACAACCCATAAATGTTGTATTTAAATGCATCTCAAGCTGTGAGTCCGGACACCGAGAACAGGAAACTCATTCCAGTCACTTGTATTTACAGTCGCAATCATGAAACATAACTTATGACCACAAGTGAGAGTCAGCGTGGAAGAAATGGTGAAAGGAGAACTTAAGTTTTTGGCACAGCCTCTTCACCGCAACAGACAAGACCCAAACCATAACCCACAAAACAACACAACACTTCAACTCTTGGACTTGAGACAAAGACAGATCTCCACAACCAGAAGGGAGCAGTCCACCTTCTTCAGTTGAGTCGTGGGTTCAGAAAATAAAATGCTGACTCTCAACCTTGTCTCTTCACACTCGGCTGCAAACCTTTCCCTGGAATCCTGAAGGATTAACCACATCCGCCACAAAAAACACAAAGATGAAATCCAGAGATTCCAAAATTTGACACATTTCTCTCCCTGACAAGGCCTTCAAATCCTGTCGATGAACACCACTAACAGGATCTAACCTAAACAAAGACCTAACAGACCTAACTTGCACTGGAAATGAGCTAAACTTTGGTTTAGGACTGAATAGTTGTCACAAACGTAAGCCAGATCCACAAAACACATCTGGAATGATTAACCAAACACCCACAGCCTAAGCAAAGCTACAAGGCTGAAGACCTGGTCAATTGTTCCCACACTTCCTAAATTCAAAGTTCAGCAATCAGTCAAAGCCTCCTTTCCAACAATATGCTTATTGCAATATAACACAACACTTCAACTCTTGAACGGCTCGGCTATAAAGGGGCATAATTTTGACACATGAACACATCCATTGAAAAATAAGCATTTCATAAATTAACCTGTCTTCAAAATTAATTTGGTCTTCAAAATTATTCATCTGCATTTGAAAGCCCTAAAGCAACCAGAGAAGCTTTATTAAGTCACATTCAAGTGAAGCAAATACTTCACTCTGTGTTGGTTATATTTCAATACATTTCTTTTCAAATCTAAGTGAGCAATGAACAAAAGTAGGCAACAATACATTACTTTTCAGCAAATCCTGTACATATTCTCCAGATTCATGTTTCTCAGTATAATCAACATCTTATCACTTTGTGCAGCTTACGGATTTATACGATCTGTTATCCTCCAACCCGATTCTGCATGACTAATTAGAAAGGAGATCATGTCTGCTGTGGATGAAAGTGTTCGTTTTTCTCCACTCTGCATGTTTTATGTACGCTGAGCTGGGATTTGTGTCAGAGTGGCGCTAACAAAGTCTTAAAATGACCCCATAAACGCCTCGGAAAGAAAGAAAGAACAACACAATCATGAAATATTTAAGCGTAAAAATCCTTTGGCTCATTAAATACTCTCATTAGTCAAACTGGTCTGGATTTCAGGATGACCTTCAGTAGACTTCAAAAAGGAGTTTAAGTCGGAAAGTCCTTTTTCCAGATGTTAAACGAGGGTAAACATAAACAAGCCAGAAAGAAAATGGGTTATTTGTTGAGTTTCAGACAGAGCAGACAGAAATGTAGGGCAACAAAATTGCCTTGTTGGTGCAGAACTGCGCATTGGACTGACCCGGCAGCCTTTAAACAGATGGTGCTTGAATAATAAATATTTGGGGAAGGCGCCTTTAAATTGGATTACATTAGTGTAATCTCTCCAGCTATTTTAAATCATTTGCGGAGCGTTATCTCGTTACAGTTTTTAATCCCTCTAAACTTTTGATTGCTCTCTGATTATTTGCAAACTCTCAAACACCTTCTGTCTCTCACTGTAAAAAATCACACAATTTGACCTTGAGCTTTACTACAGTTGTACATTTACATTAAAATGGGAAATTATTTAAGATAACTACCTAGTAAAAGAAATGCCAAGGGCTCATTGTTTTTGTTGTTTTTTTTTTTAACTAAAGCAGTTTCAGAGCTAGAACAGAGTGATACTGGAGTTTGTTCTTATCTTATTCTATAAGAAACAAACAAACAAAATAAAAAGGTCAATTTATTTCAGCAACTAGATATTTTTGTATAAATACATACTAAAATAATATAAAAACAAATATGTATAAATAAAAGCAGGGGCACCACAGAAAACCCTGTAGTAGGTTTTGTAGCACAACATAAAAACAACCAACTACCATTTCTATATGTGAAAGTGAGAGGCATGGAGCCGTATCATCATTTTATAAAAGATGTGGCTCACCGAAAAATGAAACCGGAGTTCAGGAATTTTTCCACTTTAGAATCCAGTTTCTAAAACGTTTGTTTTTGAATCTGGACGCATAGAATAGACGACCTTTGTGGAGACACCTAGTCTTGTCTCTGTGTGGACGGGGCCTTAATGTTACATCAACGCTTCACGCTTGGTGTCGCATCAATGTATTTGCCTCTCTTTTCATTTACAGCTCAGCAAGTTTTTAAATTGGCTACTGAGAACAGTTTGCCCACTGACACAGGAAGTGAATAACACGCCGTAGATACATTTGGCAGAAGGTGAATAATTTGTCCTCAAGGTAAATATGGTGCAAGCAGAAAAAAATGAGAGTTTTATGAGCGGAGCGAATTTGAAAAGAGGAAAACTGTGATGGCTACAATACCGGATCACAATATTACAAAACACCAAAGCGTGGTGTTCCTCGTCCGCACATGTCAGTAGATTTAAAAAGTGTCTCAGCTCAATCAAGCATCTGAACATACAAGTTTCATACCTTTTTGCACCTTTTCATACAACGCCATACCCTCAGGAGTCAAACAGAGTCCATACGTTGACGGATCAGGACTGTGTTACCTGGACAAGCAGGCCACACAGCCCACACTATTAGGTTAGCCCTGATCATAATGTTATGATTTGATCAATGTGCCCAATCACTGAATATTTGTGTAACTGCTGTGCTAATCATTTTACATAACTGTCTTTATTCTGTGCTAAAGCTGTTTGGGTGAACATGTAAATCATATTTAGGGATGTTCCACCGTTTGATCGCGGTGACGCCACTTTGATTACATTACCTCACTCTCGTGGCTGTTCAGTAGTCTCCAAATGGAAATGTACAGCGGCCACTTGTCTACCTTGGATTCTTTCAATTATGATAACAGTCTGGAGCCTAATGCTGCGTATCAATTTAACATCCTCCAAATCATCCCAAAGAATCGCTTTGATGCTGAAACTTGCCGGGCTAAAACCTTTTCTCCACATTTACAGTATATCTGAGCATCATAGGCTTTGGAATTGGTTGCATGGCAACAAATAGGGTGACATGCTGTAGCTTTTTCCAAGAAAATGTTAAAACATGCCTGAAGAGTCCACAGAGTGACCTTTTCAGATTTTGAGCGGACAAATAAAGCTTCAGAACTATACCTACTTAAAAACAGAGCCATTTTGTTGTTTCTAGTTGAAAGCTGAGCTCAGCTAATCGCACATTTTTACCACCAGCACACAGAAACACTCTGTAAACCCTGACCTTTCTTTAACCCTCTACAAAAACACTTGATAAATCCACACTCCAGTCATTTGTTTCCTGATTTGCCCTTGAGTTACAGCTTTCTTTTGCAAAGCAAGAAAGATTCATTTGATTTTAATTACTGTGACAGCCTGGCACTTGTCCCACTTGTTTTATAAAGGGCAGGAAAAGTGTGAATTAAATAAAATATTGTCCTTCTTAAGACAAGCACTTTGAAAAGCAAGGAAACCCTGACTTCCTGCTGACACTTTGGTTTCTGATCAAACAAGCTGTTTTCAGAGGGGGTGCGGACAAGTCTGTGCTGATGATTCAGATTTTAATGTCTGAGGCAAACGATGCTCAATACGTTCTAACAACCAAGCAAATACAAACACAAGAAGTTCTCTAATTGCTCTCGGTCAGATCTGTTTATAACTCTAATTTCAAAAAGATTTAATCACAAGCACTAGACATCTTGGGTCATGACCCCTGATCACTTTTTCCCTTTCTGTATAACATGGGCTTACAAGAGTTCTCAAACCTTTAAGCTGTTTTACATGCCACTTGGTTGGTGCTCTGGACTCTCCTTACAGTTTTTATTGTGAAGCATGATTAAGCACTCAAACATGAAGGGTTGGTTTTCTTCTATGGCTTCCTGACATCTGGTACGTTCAAACACAATGATCTCTGAGCAAATGGAAATGCACCAAAGACTTTAACAGAGCAGCGGAGAAAGGAGGATTTCAGTGGATGCAGACAGACAAAATAATTTGTCCTAATCTGTTGACTTGTAGTTTTATCTGTGTTGTGAGTTATTTCTTTTGTTTGTGTTAGTTATTTAGTGCCCACTTATGTTTTGTGATCTTCTGTTTTTCTGCCTACTCAACCTCCCTTCGTTGCCTCTGTTTATGCTCCCCACGCAGCAGCAGCAGCAGCAGCAGCAGCAGCAGCAGCAGCAGCAGCAGCAGCAGCAGCAGCAGCAGCAGCAGCAGCAG
>CAEFZX010002766.1:0-36126 GCA_903066825.1 Alfaro cultratus | reverse complement strand
TGACCCTTCTTAAACAGACTAACGTCTTTTCCACGACCACAGGATGTGTCTTTTGCCATGGTTGTTTAAGAAATGAGGAGTTACTCATTGCATCAGCTGGGGTTAAATAACTTGTTGCCAGCTGAAAGATAATCGCCTATGCAGTAATTATCCAATAGGAGGCTTGTACCTATTTGCTTAGTTAAATCCAGGTGGCGACTTTTATTTTGGCCAGGCAGTGTATTAGACAGTCACATGGCATCAGATGCTCAAACTGGACACAAATCACATTGTCCAAAAGGTTAAAGGTCAAAGAGAGATAGAAGTGCAGGGAAAATGAGAGGAAAGATGTTAATAGGCATATATCACAACTGGTCATCACAATATTTACCAATACAATGGATTTTCTATTATCATGCAGCTCTACACCCAAACTTAGGTAGTCTGTAAGATGAATAAAAATAGATTTAGATAAAGTTTCTACAATTCACAGATCCCAACTTCTTTATGATAGTTGGTAAATAATAATCCAATTCAGGATTGACTTTTCTTGATCTTAGACATCTTAATCACAGTAGACATCATAATATCAGACTGTTTATTTCCATCTTGCTGCTGTTTATGTGGTGATGGGCTGGTTATGTACTATTAGTTTTGTGATGCAGGACAAAAGCATAGGTAGGATAATATAACAGTAAATATCGCTTATTGGCCATAACAGCAATATTAATATCAAATATCAATATTGACCCAAATGTTTATATTTGTAAATTTATATATTTTGCATCCCTCAATAGTGGCTAGGATTATAAGGCTCCAGGACTCCAGTGACAGGGACGATATGTAAGGTTAAAGAAAGTATTATCATATTTGAGATCTTCATCAAAATTCTCAGCAATAGTTTGTGACACTTAAATATTTTCCTGGAGTCGCATCAGGATGATACTCACAGACTTGAAAATGTGTGGTAAAATGTTTGCTGGTTCTAAAAACAGAGTTCATGTACAGAAAGCATAGAGGGAATAAAGTGATCACTGGCTCATTGATTTTAAGCAGGACAAATATAGACATTACAATGTATAATCAAAGTAATCACAAGACTGTAAATCCAATGTGGTCAGTTTCTGATATTGTTGACCTGGTGAAGTGAGGAAAAGGTGGAAACAATGTATCTCTGATGCTGTCATCTTAAAATGATTCTTAGATCAAGGTTCCTCCTAATGCATTCAGTGATTTAACTATTAATAAAGTGAAGAGCTGATCTATTCAAACACTTAACTTCTGGTGTCATTCTGAAGTAGACTGCAGCTTAGAAATGGGGTCGTACTCACATCGTTATAATAAAAATTATTCATCCCGTGATAATACTGAGAAATGGCAGTGTGATTGGGAGCGTTACTTTTACTATCCGAGCTTGGTTTCCATGACAACGTCAGTAAATGATGCAATTTACATGTCAAAATATGATAAAATACAGTGAGTGTTCTGCTAACCGGCATAGTTCCATGTTTGTAAAGTAAAGTTTTATTTTTGGATATGTATTTTGTTTTTCTGAAGTTCTGACTGTGCAGTGGTAAAGTTAAATAAATATACTATGTACCAAAATGATTTTAAAGTCTATATCACATATCCATAGTTGCAGATTTAAATGTGTTCATAGAGGTTCATTGACATTTCATGCTATTATTGTGCTTGCAGTGAAACTTGAGCTTTTTGGTTATAATTTATTGGTAAATAACAAATTTCCCAGTAAAATTTGGTGATTAACTATTTTCTTTAGTACCTCTGTCAACATAATTGAAGCCTTTTCCTTGTAAACCTTTGTTGTGATCATGACTAATACAGAGTGGCCTGTGTGTTTCAGCTAGAAGAAAGTTGGTGGAGAAAGCCAGGCAGGCTGGTTTGGGTGGATTCAAGAAAACAAGTGGAACCAAAACTACTGTCAGGGAAATGTGGGAGGGGGAAAAGGGTGAGTATTTATTCATTAGTAAAACAAATGTTTGGTAATTAAAGGTCTACTTTGACTCATTAATTGAAAATTTGTTCACTAAGGGAGCACAATTTTCATTTATTTACTCAGGTGATAAGGAGGAGGGTGAGAGACCATCAGGGACCTCTCAGGAACTCCATGAAACCCATCCATTAGGAAGCACCAACCACAAGCATTTGCAGGACACGTCCGCATCAGGGGTGGACAGGGGAAACTATGAGGAAGATGAAGAAGAAGAGGACGAGGAAGAAGAGAATGGCCATGACAGTTGTGAAATGCAGCACCAAACCTCAAAGCAATTATCCAAGCAGTCGAGCTCTTTGCTATCTGGCAGTGGAGAAAGCCATAAGGATCCACAGGAGAACCCTCTGCTAGCTCAGCGGGGTGGAGACCCCGAGCAGGATCCCGACGAGCTGGAGGAAGACCTCCAAGAAGAATCCTATCCCTGCGACCACTGTGAGCGCCACTTCTCCTCCAGACAGGGTCTGGAGCGCCATGTACACGTTCATGGCATCAGCAACCAACAAACACAAGTCTTTAAGTGCCGATACTGCAATAAGCCTTTCAGCTCACAAGTCGGGCGCCGGCGGCATGAAAGACGGCATGAAAATGGATCCAAGAAGATGCCCGGCTCCCAGGCTGGAGTTGGCGGCCTCCTCAGTCCTGCAGGGCAGACTGATTCAAGTCCTGACTGCACCAGTCCAACCAGTCAGCTCATAGCCATAGGGTCCCAGTTTGACATGCAGAGGAAAGAGTTGGGACCCCACACCGATCGTCCGTCGATGTTTGATGAGAATGGGGAGTCAAAGGAGCTTCATCCCTGCAAGTACTGCAACAAAGCTTTCGGCACACACACCAACATGCGCAGGCACCAACGCAGAATACATGAGCGCCACTTGTTGCCGAAGGGAGTTCGTAGGAAAGGCATGTTGCTGCAGGAAGCGTCGGCACAGCAGCCGGGCACGTCCCCGAGTTCCAGCCCTCCTCTGGTCTACATGCCCAGTGCCGACACGGAGGACGAGGCAGACAGAGACGATTACGCCATCGACATATCCAAAAACATCTCGGAGAACCTCAGCTTCTACATTGATGGCAAGATTGTGTCAACGAGCACAGCAAGCAGCTGTGAGGTGATAGAAGTGGACACGAGGTCGGCGGCTTTGTTTGGCCTGGACACGGTCATCATCAGCCCGAATCAGATTAGTCAAGCACTGAAGGTGGAGGCGAGAATGAACGCCACAAAGTCAATATCCAATAATGAGCAGCCTGCAGCAAAAAGAAGAACATCAACTCCCCCCCTCGTCACCAGCCTGAAAGTGGAGACGGAAGCTTCTCCTTCGCCTTCATCTTCCACGTCGTCCTCATCCAACCTGTTGGTAGGAGGACTTTTCCAGCAGGATTCATCAACACTTCAGAGGGAGAAAACCATTTATCTCTCCCCTAAACTCAAACAGCTCCTTCAGACGCAAGACTTCCAAAAATCAACAATAGCCCTCATTACCGAGAGCCACAGATTGGCCACACTTCCAGGCGCTTCAGGAAAGTACAAAAGGAGGACTGGCTCTCCGCCTTCATCCCCACAGCTCAGTCCGACTGTCAAAACTGAAAGCTGTAAAGCAGAAGCAGCTAGCGGAAATGCCCTCAAGGTGCCAAAGCTGGAAAGCCATAGTGTGCCGCCCCCTGAAAGCCTCCTAGATGAGGAAGATGAGGATTCTCCAAGCTCCTCTGGAAGCCACGCCTCCTCCAGCGGCGGGGGGAGTTCCTGCAACCAGCAGCCCTTGGATCTGTCCAGCTCTATCTGCAAGCGAAGCGACGGCCCAAACCAGGCAACTGGAGACTCGGCTCTGGATTTAAGTGTAAACCGGAAAGCCACCACAGAACCAGATTTAAAAGGCGGGCCAGCGCCACAGCCGGCGGTAAAAAAGAAAAAGCCAAACACGAGCATGTTGGAAAAGGTGCTAATGAACGAGTATGTTGGTCTAACGTTGCCAGGAGAGGAGGGGCCTTCAACCCTGGCAACCCTAAGCTGTTTTCGTACTCAGTCGCCAAATGTTGCATCGGATTCTGCTCACCCGTCTCCACCCTCCCTGACTCCAGTCACAATAAACCCCTCCTCGCCCAGCTCTTCTAGCGTAACGTCTCCGACACCACCTCCTCCCATTCTGCCCACTATACCGTCTCCTCCGACGCTCCCCAGCTCGCACCAGCCTTCGGATTCACCCCTCCCTGTCCTCTCGCCAAAAATGTCTCCGAAAGCTGATGAACCCAAGCATCTGTCAGATTCTATTGAAAACTTCTCATCGGAGGAAAACAAGGATGAAGAGGAGAGTTACATTTCTGAGCCACAAGATTACCCAAGCACTCCACTCCAAAGTCCCCCCAATCAGTCGGTAGCATCAAGTCCACCTGGACCTAAAACAGAAGATCTGGCTAAACGTGTTGATGTTTCTCTTTCTGCAGTATGTAACAGTCTAAGAAACGGCAGCTTAACCCAAGTTGAAGAAACGGAAATATCTTTGAAAGCTGATTTTGCTGCTCTTTCCCCTCAACCAGAATTTCCGTCATCTTCCAAATCTCCTCCTGTTGCATCACACAGATCCTCTCCATCAGCTGCTTTGCAAACTCCCCCACAGATTAAAGTGAAAGAAGAGCCTCTTCACTGTGAAGACGACGTGTCTGCTGTAAACCACTCACCTCACGACTCCTCGCTACCGCCTGCTGCTCTTGATAAACTGTCCACTGAAATCCGGGAGGCAGAGGAGGTGGACTCCACGTACTGCAAGACCTTCGTGTGCAATGTGTGCGAGGAGCCGTTCGACTCCATCAAAGAGCTCAGCGGCCACATCACAGATCACGCTGCTGACTGGCCCTTCAAATGCGAATTTTGCGTCCAGCTGTTTGGCAACGAGGCAGCCGTTCTGGCCCACCGCACAGCGCTGCATGGGGTGGGTCGCATCTTCCTGTGCTCCGTCTGTTCCAAAGAGTTTGCCTTTCTCTGTAACCTCCAGCAGCATCAAAAGGACCTTCACCCCAACGAGTCATGCACGCATACTACTGTAGAGAGCGGCAAGCTGAGGCCGCAGAATTACACTGACCCGTCCAGAGCCAAAGAGGAGAGCGCTCCCTCGACACCAGTGCCAGGAACGCCCAATATAAATGACGTGTCGGCGAAAGAGGAGGCCGATGTGAACGGGAATAACACAGAGGACCCCAACGAGGAGCTGTACACTACAATAAAGATCATGGCTTCAGAGGGAGGGAAGCCTAAAGGTCCCGACGTCCGACTTGGCATCAATCAACACTATCCCAGTTTCAAACCACCACCTTTCCCCTACCACAGCCGCTCTCACACTGGTTCGGTGGCCTCTGCTACAAACTTCACCACCCACAACATACCGCAAACCTTCAGCACTGCCATCCGCTGCACCAAGTGTGGCAACAGCTTTGACAACATGCCCGAGCTGCACAAGCACATACTGGTGTGTGCCAACGCCAGCGACAAGAAGCGTTATACTCCCAAGAAAAACCCGATTCCCCTAAAGCAAATTGTGAAGAGCCCCAATGGAATGGTGTCGCCCACCACAACAGCTGAGGCTGCACCGGAGGCCGCCGCTGTCGCAGGTCAGAGTGCGTTCCGTCGGATGGGGCAACCAAAGAAACTCAACTTCAATCAGGAAACGGGGAAAACGAAAATGAGCGCCCTGAGTAAGAAGAAGAACCAGCTGGTCCAGAAGGCGATCTCGCAGAAACATAGAACCGTCAGTACTGCAAAGAAGGTGGTGGTCAAATCTGAAGACGTGCCGCTGTCCAACGTCTGCCCCCACTGCAGCCGGGAGTTCACCTACACGGCTAGTCTGCATAAACACATGGTCATCAGCTGCCCCATGAAACCTGCCGTCACTAAAAAGGGCAAGAAAGGATTGGCAGAGGTGAAAAAAGAGGCTGTTTCTTTAGTGGAAAAGAACACAAATAGGAAGAGACTTCCAGAAAACAATGTGCAGACAGAGCCACAGGCTAAACTTGCGGGAAAGAGAAGAGCGCGAAGTCTAACTGTAGCAGAGCCTGAATCCACTGAGGCGAGCAAAGGAAAGCCTCCTTCTGCAGTGGGTCGATTAAAAAGGCCTGCCGCGCTCTCTGCACCTATTTCTGCCCGCAAAAAACCCAAAAAGGGTCAAGCTGCGGCTCTACCTCCCCCTCCGCCTCCTCCTGACACTCCCAGTGACACAGCACAACGGCCAACCATGAGAACGCAGCGTACGGGCAAAAAGCCAGCGACAAAGAGATCAGCAGTGGTCAAACTGCCACCAACAGTTCTGCCGGCACAGCTGAAGAAAGAGGAGCGTGTCTCACTCAGAAAGAGGGACCGAGCCGGGGGTCCGGTCACCAGGAGCTCACAGATGGCCAACGCTGCTCCTCCTGCTGAGGTGAAGACTGAGGAGCAACTGCTGCAAGAGACGAAAGACCCCCAGGTAAACGATGTCACTTTAGTATGTTTATGTAGGGCAGTGGCTTAAATATATCAGCAGAAGTCACCAAGATGTTATATTTGGTCTTTGGGTTCTGGCTATTGGTGTAGTATGTCCTTTAATGAACACCATACTTTGGCTTCTGTTACTGTGAGCCGTCTGCTGACATATTTAAGCCACTTCCCTACATTTATATTGAAATATTGACTTCTTTTTTTTTTTTTTTCACATAAAGCATTTACGTAAGTAACCCTTCCTTGTTCGTCTCATGTTGAGTAGGTTGACTTCACAATAGACACACTCAGGTTCACAGTATTTATTATAACGAGAGAAAATCAAGTTTGTGTTTAAAATCAGTCCAGCATCTTCTGCCCCACAGTTGCAGACGGCAACAGAAAAAAAGGGGCTAACTGTAATCATGTAGTGGTATTTAACTAAATTTACATAATTAATCCACATAACTAATTTAATCTTTAACATAAATTACAATGAATATATATTTTTAGTACAGGAAATAAAATCACACATGGAACATTGAAGAACTAACACACAATTGATAACTGAAACTTTATATAAAAAATTAAAACATACATAACAGAACATTTATTTATACATTAAATAAAATACAATAAATGACCCTAACAGACTGCAGAGCAATAGCTCCCAATGAGCAGTTTACAGCAGTTAACAGTTGTAAAATTAAACTCTGATTAAACACACCATTAATTAAAACAGATAAAAACATTTTTAAAAAAAACATGGCAAAATTGTGTATAAAATCCTGTATATAATTAAATTTGTCTAAAACATTACATTACTACTTGTTAAAGTGTAATACTTGTAAAGAAAACGAGGAGCTGATTGTAATAAATACCACAGTTACTGAAGGCAACAGAAAAAGGGGGGGGGGAGCAGTCAGTTACTGGTTGCTACGGTAACCACCAACTGCCAAGAGCAGCATAACAACTTAAACATTAGAAAATAACTTTTTGATTAAACAAAACTAATTTGAAGAATACATACATTTTGCCACACTTCACATCTATAATATTGCTAAAATAAAACCCTCTGGATATATTTTTTCTCTTATATTTCCTTTAGTATTAGCCTAATGTTACTATTAAAGAGTTTTGTAGGCAAGCGGGTTAAAATAAAAATAACAATAAGCAATAAATCAGTTATTATTGTTATTATTAGCCTTTTATTTTACCAGGAAAATGCCATTGAGATTAAAAATCTCTTTTGCAAGAAAATCCTGGCTAAGACTGGCAGCATTAATCGCATAATAAATAAAAAATGGGTCGATTAAGTTTTATTCTATTTTTTGAAAGGCAGTTTTGTTTACAGAGACTTTATATTCCATTTTATTTATGGTTTTGGTTGTAGTTATTTTTTTTATACATATCTTCCAGTTTCAGATTGAATTGTTCTTTACAAAATTAAATTATTGGTATTTGAGAGAACAAACTTGCATTATTGTGCCATTATCGTTGTATTATTTGAAAATTCAAATTACATATTGAAAGACGGAAAACATTGACTGAATGTTTGATCATGCAGCTCTGAGGTGTCATTGCTGTGTTTTTTTGTTGCAGGAGTTGCCGATGAAGTAAGCCATGGCGACCGCGTTGGGTTTCTCTGTGGACTCCAGACTCCACCTATCAGGCAAATCCTCCGGACTCACCAAGGCACTGAGGACCGTGATGGTTTTGATCCATCTAATCCAGCTCTGCCTATCTCAGCTGCCTCTGCTGGACTAAAGGAGGGAACTCTCTGTATCTTCCTCTTATCTTACGGACTAAACTGAGCCTTGAATTCTGCCAGCCTTGCAAAAAAAATGGAAACTGTAGATTATGGTGACATTATATGAACAATTTGTGTCATACTTGACCCAAAACAGTAAGATTAGGGCTTTGTTTTTTGTAAGCTGATCTATTGCAAATGGCAATCATGTGTCAGATAGGGTGAATTCTCTATTTCGTTTATTTCTTTCCCCCTCTTTGAATTGTTTAGGTTTTTGATTCTCCTAATGCATGAGCTGAGTAGAGGAAAAACTAGGTTGAACCAGTCCTAACGCGTCTCCCTGTGGGCAGTACTTAAGTTTAAACATGATTTGCTAAGTATGTATGTTTTTGTAGCCGCTATATTGTAGAATATATCTCATTGGCTATTTTTTGTTGTGGGGAAATGGCAGCAAACAATGTTGTTCTGCATCAAATGGTCCTCAGGAACACTGTGTAAACGTGTGGTAGGTATTGTGGTTGTACGTGCAGCCAGACCGCTCTTCCTTCATGTCTACATCTCAAATGTGTCATGTTTTCCACTTCATCTGACGTTAGCAGGTGATTCCCGACGGGACAGATGTTGTGATCTCCTTTAAAGTATCTGTCATTCAAGCAGCCCAATGTTCCTACAGCACTTTAAAACAAACTGCCAAAACTTTAAGCTGGGTCAGCAGGATGTGTGTGACTGAGTGTGTTCTGGTTAGCCCAAAACATCACGCAAAACTAATCCTAAATGCAAATTCTTCAGAATTTCTGAACTGGTGTCGAAGTTGAGGTATTTAAATGCATGAAAATTGCAAATTTTTATACTTCATAGCATAAAAAATGTGTTCAATAAATGTCTGTAGACATTACGTTGACTGAAGAGCCACACTAACAGCTGGGAGGACAGATTTTTTTATATTTTCCTGGAGTATGTTTGAGTTTGTCTTGTGAATGGAAACATTTGTATTTTTTGGGTTTTCGGTGCTCAGCCCCTTTTAGATTATAATCATACCTACATGTACCACAGATAAAGCAAAAAAACAAACAAACAAAAAAACAAGTAACAAACCCAAGCAGTGCTTAAAAACTTGTAGCATGTTATTGGAAATTATTTGGACATTTAATTAGGAATTAAAGTTAATTTATATTTTCATGAAAATGATGTTTTTCCTCTCAGCATTAAGATATTATGTATTTAAGGATGAACAAAGACAAAAATCCCAAATGACCTCAAGTAAGACATTGCTGTAATTGAAATTATAAATTAAAAAAAAGTTTTTCAATTTGTGTGCAGCTTTTGGCTTTAATTAGACTCTGGATGTTTCTGTCTTTACATTGATTTACTATGCATACTACATTAATTCTCATGATTTATGGACTAATACACTTTTTTGTGTGTTTTTTTTTGTGGTCATAAATTTTTGTTTCTGTTTATGGATGATTCTTAATCTTCTATATAATTATAAAACACTGTTAAAATTTTTCCCCACAGCTTTTTTTTGATAATTTTAAGCCACAGTAGATAAAAACCCAAAATTGAGCTTTTCAGAAAGTTTAAATTTTACATAATACCAATAAAAAGAAGTTGTCATTGAAGAAGCCAGTTGAGTCTAGTGATGCCCCCAAAAATATTAAAGGAAAGTTGAGTGAAAGGAAAATAATTGGCATATAAGGGAATATATATGCCCTTCCTTTCGCCAACCTTCTGATGGTTTTGAAACAAAGTGCAAAGATTTTGCTATAAACATTTTTACAAGCTATTTTTAGGATTCTTCTTTTATTGTTTAAGTTGCCTGTTTTTTGTTGTTTTTTTTAATTATTCACTAACTAGCATACATAAAACAAATATTAGCCTAGCAAAAAGCAAAAAAAGGTGTATTGATCTACAAAATAAATCAGCAGATAATTCTTTTTCATTTATAGAAACAAACATCTTGGCTGAATTTTAACTCAATCCATAAAAAAATCTAAGTAATATTGGACTAAACTGCAGATACATACTAAACAAGTTATTCCAAGTACAAAGAAATTATTTTGTAACGAAGAACACATTTTTTTCTGTTGCTAGAATTAGAAACAGTCTGTCCAGGAATGGCACTGATAAATTAATACACTTTGTTGCTTCACGGCTGAACGACTGTAAATGTTTGCTCTCTGGAAATCCACAAAAAGCAGCTGAAAGCCTTCAGCTGATCCAAAACGCTCTGATGAAAACTGAAAGCATATTTCTCATATTTTAGCTTCCCTTCACCTCTTAGGTCCTAAGTTTCTCCTCATTGATAAAGGAGGAGAAACTTGACCTCCTTCGTACACCTGATTGGTCCAAATGTTCCTAGCAGAGTGAGTCGTTTTCTGTTTTCTTCTCTCCATAGAAGCAACATCTGGTTTGATTTTCTGTTTAGTCGCCTTCCTGGAGGAGGAATTAGCTGATTATAATGCTGCCAACACCGAAACCTTCTCTATTGATGATACACCTGACCCTGTCGTTCAGTGATTAACCCTGCCTCTCTTCTGGACAACGCTATTGGCCGGACGTTTGCTGCAGATAACTGTATCTGTAGACTGGAAAGCTGCTTCCCAGCTCCTCTGTTAACATGTTTCTCCACTAAAGAAGCTGCTACTGTCATTAAAGTAAATTATAGTAGCATTAAAGGGCCAGTATTATATGTTTTCCAGGCACATTTTACAGCACAATTAAGTAACTGTAAAGAAATACAATATACAGCTCTGGGAAAAAATGTTTCTCTGATTTTACTTTTTATAGCTATATGTTTGAGTAAAATGAACATTGTTCTTTTATTCTATGAACTACTGACATGTCTCTGATATTCTAAGCAAAAATTTAGTATTTATTTGCAGAAGATGAGAAATGGTCAAAATAACAAAAAACATGCAGTGCTTTCAGACCTAAAATAACACAAAGAAAACAAGTTCATATTCACTTACTAACAACAATACCAATGTTTTAACTCGGGAAGAGTTCAGAAATCAACATTTGGTGGAAAAACCATGAGGTTTTCAATGGGGTTCAGTGCAGTGAGCTCTTAGTTTTTTCTAAAGTTGTATATCAAATGGAATTTTTACTTTGTAATTGGATGTCTGTCTCTTTAAAAACTCCTCTTTCTGAAACTCCGACTTCAGGAAGTCATTACAACATCGCTCTCTTTGCATTGAGAAGTAGCTCCTATAATGAGACTCAGCTGATGGTCCACCAGGTGTTTGCTAATTGCTGCTGGCTAGTCTGAAGGAGCTGAGTGGGGGAGCTGCAGGTCGAGGGTCCACCCGTCCTTTTCGCCAGCTGAATGGTTGTCATGGGAAAAAGAATTAGGGAAAATCTCCAGGTGTGTTTTTTATGAAGAAATAACATGGAAAATTCAACAGAGTAGATTTTACCTTTAAATTCTTATTTTCGTTAACATTTGAAAGTACTGCTGAATCACTGTTTCTCTTTTTGTGTGTATTCTCTGTTTCCCCGCTGATGGTCATTAACACCGAGTCAGGTTCTGCTGGAGAGGAGCTTTTCCTTTCCACTGTCGCTTCATGCATGCTTGGTGCTGAAAAGTCAACAACACAACGCAACTGATTGTCTGCTGTCATCCAGGACGGGTGAATGCTGTACGTTCCTGACATGACACAATATTTTTAGCCAAATAATCAGCTGAACTTCATGCAAAAAACACAAAATATTACCAAGTACTGATGTCTAGTTTCTAGTGGAAATATCTTCAGCAGGATATAGGAGCTTGTTTAAGTAAATAATTCCTAAATACTGATGAAAAGTACTTGTTTCATTGGTGAATTATTTCACTTATAACAAGACATTTTCCCCATGTTATTAATGAATTATTCTGCCAGTGGAACCAGTAATTTTTTGAGAATATTAAGGAATTATTGACTTGAAACAAGCTTCTATATTTAGCTAAAAATGCGCTTAGAAGTTGGTTTTGTCATATTCCAAGTGAAGATGTTTGCACTAGAAACTAGACCAAAAATACTTGGTAAGAGTTTTTTTTAAATTGCTGTTTGATAACTAGGATCAATTGGAATATATGCATGATTAAACTGAATCAACTTTTTGTAAATTACCTTGAGATTACATGATGTAAATTGGCACTACATAATTAAACTGAATCAAATAGTTGTACTAATTGTAACATTTAAAAACGGTGTAACTGAGAGCCGTATTCAAAGCCAGTATAATAGTAACAAACAATAGCAGCATGTACAGGACATAAAGCACTAAATTATTACTTAAAGTTCCTGATGATGTTCTAATTTATTGAAATGCTCTGCTATCCTTGCAGCCTCCATCCGGGGGGCTTTTGCTGCCCTTACTCTTCTTGTCACTGACAGATTTGTATCAGTTTACTTTTCACTGAGGTTGATATGCGAGCGACAAAGTGCTTTAAATTCTCACTTTCTGCAGTTTTCTGTGAATCAGCAGAGAAATAAGGAGTAAATGTTTGCACAATTGAAAGATTCATGAGGAGATTATTTGGCTGGCACTTCAGAAATCAATTTTTATTACATTAGTTGCTCAAGGAAAGTGGAGTTTGTATTACATAATTACCCAAAATAGAAAATTAAGAAGCACTAGCCATAGCATTAAAATTTATCATAAAATATTATGGCTTCTGCTATTCTGATAAATAACATCACTATAATAAACTATTTTAGTCATAAAAATGTGCTGGCAAATGTCACATGGGCAATTTTATACGCCCATGAATCAGTATAAATTATTCAGTAAGGCTGTGCATATTTGCGAGACTCTTCGGGAGCAGCATTTTGGAAACTTAAGACGTGAGAGGATATTAAAACAGTAAATCTGGAATATGCATAAACATCCCAGCTGGATACTCTTGCATGAAAGTAAAAAATTTAAAGCATGAATACATATCCAGCAGTAACAGAACATAAAAATTACATCGGACATAATCACCAAGAGTAAACCTGCCAGCTTTACTTTTGGAAAGTTTCAGCCGTCTAGGTGTTTATTTTTTAAACTCTGCTAGGAGCAACTTTAATTCACAGAGAATGAAGCATTTGGCTGAAAACAGAAAGAAGTGATCTAGTCACTGATCTTGAAACAGTTTCAGTAGACAGAAAAAATAAAATAAATCACCCAGAATGTTCAGGGCATTATCCATTCACCTTTCTTCTAGCAAGACTAAAACGCAAGGCCATCTTTATGTTTACAATCTATAATGATTTACAGAAGTTTTTCCTACAAAAATATATCTGCTTGAAAGATGCCTGCCTTCTTTAATCCGATCACTTTCTCTGTGACTGCTCAGGATAGTTAGCATAGTCACCTGTGATGATGGATGAACTGGTAAATTGATTCTCCACTATTAGCACATTTACCAGCGCATTCATGAGGATTATTGACAGCGCTAAGACCCTCCTCCTGGCTCTGATTGGTTGGTTTTGGTCGGGATAGGCGCATTTCTTCAGATGGCAGAAGCAGGTCAGAGAGGAAGTGGAGGAGATGGATTTTTTCACAGATTATGTCATAACAAACAGTCACAACATGGTCATAGTTTTAATAAATATATACATATAAAACATTTTTTAATTAAAAGTGTCATACTGCAGCATTAACTGTGTGTGTAGAGTCTCACACTGGAGATTTTGATGGCTAAAACTAAAACACCTCCGTTCCTGTGACGTCACACACCTCTGATCCGGCTGAGTTTATTTTTGGGTCAGTTCTCATCCGTCAGTCCTTTAATGGTCCGTCAAACCTTCTGCACGGCGGCTGCCTGGTACCAAAAACCTGAGTCTTAACACTGGAAACAAACTGGATCTGTACTGAACACATGCACGCATATCCTGCTGATGGATGAGGCTATGAAACGAATGCGTTCTGTACGCCGTGTTCGATCCGCAGGGCTGGATTTTTCGTCTTTCAGAGGGAGTCGTGTTTATCTGGCCCCGCTGACGTGATGCTGGAGTTTATAGCCGGATGTTGTTTATGGGTGTTCGGTGCGGTTGGAGGAGTGCTACACCATACTCATGCTGTCAGGGTGAAATATGGCTGCACTCTCCCCTGATTGCTGTGCACATTGCTTCTGCTCTATTCATAAAAATGCAATTCCACACAACTCTATGCGCCCGACTTGACTGGATGACACGATGTGCCAGAGAAGCAGATTTAGGATTTAGAAGAGTAAAAAATGTACAGGCATCAATTATGACGCGTAGAATGGGAAATCATTCCATGAATGTGAAACTTAATTAGTTTTTTTTTTTTCACGCTTTATGGCTTCATAAAACAATTTAATTGAGATGATTAACTATTGCAGTTCGGCTGTTGGAGAGTTTTTAAGATTTTCATCAAACTATACATTGACGTCTATTGATTACTGCTGGAGGAAAGCGATCATAGTTTTTTGTTATCTACCTGTATTTCTACTAAAAACACTATATATGAAGTTAATTATGTTGAAACACAAGACCTCAGAAAATATTACAAATAATCATTTAAAATGTAACTCATATTTGCTTCCAAAGTTCACAGAAAATTAGATAAATTATCCCAAAACTTTAGTCCTTTCATGTGACACATCCAAAAACGTATCCAAAACTCCAAGGTATTTTACCTGTTTTTATAGATTAAACAGAAAATATTGCACAAGAGTAAATACTAAGAAAATATCTTACAAAAAAATATCTGAAAAGTGTGGTGTGCCTTTGTATTTGGCACTTTGGATTAACTTTGCTGTGTGTCACCAGCTTTGCACCTTTAGAGGAGACATTTTTGCTAATTTGTTTTGAAGAATAGTTCAAGCTAAAGACTTGCACACAAATTATCTTTTGTATTTAGCTTTTTACTTTTACTAGGCCATTCTAAGATATGCTTTCATCCAGCTCTGACTGTAAGTTTAAGGTAATTTTCTTGCTTTAATGTGAATCTCCACACACACTCTTGTCTTTTGCAGCCTTTAACAGGTATTTTTCAACTAGAACCAGCTTCCCTACGCTTGCTGAAGAGAAGCTTCCCCACAGAATGATGCTGCCACAACCGTGTTTCATGATGGAGATGTTGGGTTCAGGTGGTTTTGCTTTGCTAGGTTTCAAGTTTGAAATTTGGGCCAGAAAGTTTGCTCTAATTTCACTTGAAAAATTGTTTGCACATTTATTTTTATTAAGGTGACGTCTGTACAGAATTTATTTATATGTCTCACAATAAGAAGGGGCTTGGACATAAAAGCATACCACACTATTCAGATTGCTATTTGTAAACATTCTTTAAAACCATTTCTCGATTTCTTTCTTTGAAAAACATGTTGCTTAAATATCCAGTCTTCTTGTGTCTGTTCGAGTTGTAGAGGATCTGATTAACCTGAAATAAACTCGGCTTTCTGAAGGGACTTAAACTGTTTCTCTGACCCGTTCTGCTGAAGGACATGCAAATGTTCACCATGTTTACTTTCCTTCGTTACTGTCAGACGCTGCTGAACTTGAGGTTAATATAACCTGACTGGTGAAAGCTGGGATTTGGCTTTGGCGCCAGAGAGCGATGGGAATGTCATTAGCCTTGCAGGTAAATATTGAAAGAATTGAAATTTTAACTTGATGTAGGAAAGAGAGCGGGAGTTACAGACTCTCCTGAGGGAGGCATAACTGTCTGCACAAATATTTCAGAGTGGACCCGTGTGCTGGATGGACTCGGCAACATGCTGACACCACCATCCACAGATCCAGTCACACAGCTAAAACTGTCACAAAGATGAGACCGCTTCTGGAAAGATGAAAAGCTGACTTTTACTGTCGCTGCAAGGTCTTCACAGGGCACAAACTCAACTTACAGAGCTCTTTGTGTGGAGAGGAAAACATTTACAGCCACATATTTAATCTAAAAATAAATCTTTTGTTAATTATTTGGGGTAAAACTGATAATTTATGTCAATAAGAAAAAGAAAATTCGGGTTTTTTTGAGGTGATTTTCTGTTCAGAGGTCATCACACAACAGAGAAAATTCAATATGGATGTTATTGCTTCACTGCTTCACTTCTTCATATAGACACTGGCAGGATGCACTCAGCATTTTCAGTTTGAGAGTTTCAAACAGGAAGGTTATTGTTATAAACCAACTCACCACTCACTTATAAACAACCAGACTGTAAATATGCAGATAGATGTTAAAGCAGCAGTGACATTTTTAGCTTGGCATAAATCTGTCTGGTTAACTAAACGAATTGACATCCCTCAGAAAAACTTTAATGGTAGTATAAACAACTGGAGCAGAAATTTACATACACTAAATAAAATTTAAAAAATAATTCTCAACATCTGATATTAAATAAGGCTATTTTTGCTGCTGTTTTAGAACAGTTAAGTTTACTAAAACTGTTTATTTTCGCTAAATGCCAAGATATCTTTATAGTTATCTTTTTATAGGGATGCACAGTGGAGCAGTTGGTAGCACTGTTGCCTTGCAACAAGAAGGTCCTAGGTTCGATTCCTGGCCTGGGGTCTTTTTGCACGGAGTTTGCATGTTCTCCCTGTGCATGCGTGGGTTTTCTCCGGGTACTCTGGCTTCCTCCCACAGTCCAAAAACATGACTGTCAGGTTAATTGGTCTCTCTAAATGCTCCCTAGGTTTGTGTGTGCATGGTTGTTTGTCCTGTGTCTCTGTCTGGCAACCTGTCCAGGGTGACCCCACCTCACGTTCGCTGGAGAAAGGCACCAGCACCCCTGACAAGGGTGTACAGAGGATGGATGGATATCTTTTTATTTTTTCCCCTAAATCAGGAGTTTACACGCACTGAGGTTACTGTGCCTTTAAATTATTCAGAAAAGCCCAAATGAGGATGTAAGTTTCTGATAGGTTCATTGATTATTTCCCAACATTGGATCTAAATGGAGGAACACCTGTGTATGTTTTTAGCTAAACCTCAAACAGTCTGCTTCATTTTGTTACTCCGCTGGAAAATCAGCAGAAATCTTCCAAGGTAACAGGAAGGAAATGTGAACATTTACCTGCCTGATTGGTTAAACGATACATGAAGGTGTCTGGTTTTGTTTGAACAATTATAGAAAAATTAAAACAATGGGAATGGCTTCCATCTGTTCTTTGTGAAGTTGTTTAAATGCATAAATGGAGGCAAATCTTAGTGCTGGTTAACTGTTGCTTTACTAAATGATCAGAACTTTTTAATTCTGTCTCTTTTCTCGTTGGAAAACATGTTATTTTGCATATTTTGATGCTGATATGTGTGTGCACCACCAAACCTATTGGTTATTTTTTATCTTTAAGCTGCTGAGTTTCATCTCTCTTTAAAAAATAAAAATAAAATATAGAAAAAAGGTTTTATTTCTAGCAGCCTTTATTTGATAGTGAATTGACAAGAAAGTGGGTAATGAGAGAAGGGGGAAGACATGTAGAAAAGGTCACCAAGCCTGGAATCGAACCTGCAACAAACGCATCGAGGACTAAGGCCTCCTTATGTGGGTTGTGCTTAAGCCCTGCGCCACCACAGCACCCAGTTCCAGCTCTTGACACACGTGGTATGTTAAAAAACACATAGGCATGGCTCCTAACAGGAGGAAATTTTGAGGAACATCAAGATGTATCCCCTAAATGAAGTATAAGTAACTTTTGATGCACCCCAGTTCTGAATAGCGCACGTTTATTAGGATCAAGAGTGCGAAGTTCACAGTGTTCTGCTGCATCAGGATGAGATTCAATACTTTTGCAGTCATAGTTGTATCATTTTGTTTTGTTTTTTATGTTTTTTAAGAACCTACTGACTGTGTCTGCCTCTGAAATAATTTTTAGTGGGTGTCCCCAAGAGGTCAGGTAATTATCTATCCATCCATTTGCTGTACCTGCTGAATTATTTAGGTTGCAGTAAAATCTGTAGCCGTCTGACTCGTCTGATCGTTGTGTTCAACAGCAGCAAATGTGTAGTAAGCTGATGCCACAGCAGTGTTTTCCTTTGGCTTCTTGTCCTAAACCGTGAAAATGAAATGAAAGTCAGAATCACAACTGTCTGATGAGATGTTATAGATTCACATCACAGTTTATTGTAATTGACTCACTTCCTTATTTAACTTGCAAATAGCTCAAAATCTCTTCTGAGTTGGAAAAGTTGCAGGTAAGACCAACTACAGTCTGAGCACTTAGCAAGAACAGGAGATAAATCTACTGCAGGTAAGATATTGACATGTCATCATCTACAAAAAAGAGAAAAAATCAGAATTTTATCACTCACTAAAAACTACAATTTGTCTTCTACATAATACATTCAAAAAAATTTATTTTTTCATTTTTACGTACTCTCCCTTTCTCAAAATGCCTGGTAGCATGGACGATACTTAAACAGATAATAATTGTCAGACAGCTCATAAATCTTGAATAACCTCTGGAAAATTTGACCTGTAGCGTTTTACTATTTCATGCAACAGAATACAGAGTATAAAGTAGAAAACCTGCAACCCACTGGCTTGTGGGGGATTTAAATATACAAAGTATAATTAGCTTACTGCAACAAAAAAAACAACACATAGCAAACAGAGACAGAAGCTGCAGTGGCAGTTGCTTATATGTGACAATGCAGAGCCTCCAAAAACAGCTCACTGTGCCCCTGTTTCCTGTTCAAAGAGAATAACATTAAAGCTGATGAAGACGGAGAGGAGTTTTATTCTGCTGGGCATTAGTCTCGCAGACTTGGAGATGGGAGTTCAGATTTGTCATTGTTTCTGAAATGTCTGGTTTGATCTTTGCATTTTGCAGTTTTTAGTTGTATTTTGTATGCAGCCCCATTCCGAGAGATAGTCAGTCAATCTGAAAAGCCATTACTGTTATTTAATGACAAACTGATTCTGTTGCAAAGTTTGATTTCTGTAGGTTTTGGTGTGCGAAGCGTCAAAACAAGAGGTCTGGGTTTGAGGAAGTGATCCCTGGTGTGTTCACCCTGCTGAGCCGTGGAGTGAGAGACGACGGGTGACGATGGGTTTCTGGTGTCCCTGCATGGGAAGAAACTGCCTGTAAACCAGCTGCCAGCTACAGAAGTGTTAGATTATGGACTTACTGCCAAAAATTACACTTGTCGCATTTTTACTAAATACTTTTTTACTCTTATTTGAGTAGTTTCTTGAGTAGATACTAAAAGTGCAGTATGTTGAGTATATTTTTTGGGTACTCTACCCACCTCTGGTAGTTTGTGGATGTGAATTTACAAAATGGGGAAAGTTAAACTAGAATAAATAACCGGGTCTTTCACGGTCGGAGAGGTTATCTGAGGATGTGGATTATTGCTAGAACACGCTCATGTTCCTCTACATTGCAGCGTGTGGAAGTCTGCGTCATGATCTCCACGGCTGCTTCCCTGCATACTGAGGCGTGTTCACAAGGGTTGTATTTCCAGTGGAGCCAAGGAGGAGCTGATTTTTATTTTATACTCAGCACTTTTCTAAAATGCCTTTTCATGTTGAAGCCTCTGGAAACTACCAGCTGTACAAGCCCTACTTTCACTTTTAATACAACTCCTCCACTTGTTCTTTCTCCGTTTTTCCCCCCCAAATTCTCGTCTGCATTGAGGTGGAGGGAAAGATGAAGCGCTCCAGTTTGCCTGGAGTCTGTTTCCCAGCAGCGGCCCGAGCTTTGAGATGGATCGTGGGGATTTGCATGGGGTGGGGATAGAGATGTGAGGGGAGAGAGAGTGAAATGTTACTGCTGAGGCAAAGCAAATGAGGTCTGGAAAGAAGGGGGAGGGGAGAAAACCTAGATCATAAAATAAAAGTGTGTCCATGCTAGGGATGTGAGTAATCAATTATTGAGTTAATCTAAAGTAGATTGATCTTATCAATCAACTAATGATTAATTGTTAATCGGCTGAGTTTTCTCTTGTATCAAGAGGATAGACCATCTTTCCATAACATAGTTAAATTTTTCATAATATGTTGAATTTTAAAAAACATCATTACATTTTAACATTATTTTATGTCAGGTGTATGCTAACAGAATAAACTGAAAATGTGGGTTTTCTCACATTATTAAACTGGTTATATTTTATTTATAAAATATAACAAGAACCTCTAAAGTTGTTGAATAAAAAAAATAAAAGATTCAACTTTAGGCGCTTGTCCAGTGTTTATATTTCAAAACAAAACCGTATGAAGTTAATTCCCAACCCACTCTGGACTCTGTTTGGATTATTTCTCTTTCCCACTATAGTTTCGCCTCACCATCTTTGTTTCTGTACTGTTCTTATTCTCATAGATTTTTATTGTTTTTAAATTGGTATGCTAAAGATAAGAGTCAATCCGAACCAGGCGGGTGTTAATATTCAATATTTGGAAACTTCGCTCACTTCCTCTGCTGCCATTGCTAAAACTACAGACAGACTACAATTATAAAAATCGACGTCATTCTTCACAACGTCTCCTTCTGTTCGCTGATTGGCCCGCCCTAAAATCAACTGGAGAGAATCCAAGTGAAGAGGAGAAAGCCGCTGGAGGCAAGAAGGTAACATTACACTATCATGTTTCTGGCTCCAATCAACGATGACGAGTGGCGCCCTCTGCTGGATGACGGCCAAACTGCAGCACTAAAAGACGCTAAAAGAAGCGGATGTTATTAGGCTGCGTTAACACCGCAGCCTAAAGTGACCCAATGCCTTTTTTTTGTCAAATCTGATTTTTTGCCGTGGTCGTTTGCACTTCCAAATATATGTGACTATATATAATATATAAAATATATGTGACTTGTATGTGATCTCCGGTGTGAACTACAAACGACCTGAAAGTGTCACGCATGCGCAGTAGAGGGCGCAATATCGCTAGAGCGCGTGCTCAGTGTTTCTCCAACCGCCATAAAGAAGTAGTCGTCAGCGTTTGCGGAAGTAAACGTGGATGCTAACGGAGGAGCATAGCTTACGATTTTGAAGATGTTGTCCGACCGGAACCAGCACCTTAACAACTTAACCCTCAGTCCGCCATGGTTGCTGTTTTTCTGAGGGCGCAGAAAAGTGACGTTTGTCGAGTGTTTAGTTCGGATGAACACGACCTGGACGTTCGGTCACATTTGAATCAGATACGTATCGGATATCCAGGTGGTCTGGGTCGCATTCGAAAAGAATCCGACCTGTGTTGTTCAGACTGTCATGAAAAGACCGGATACAGGTCGCATTAAGGCAAAAATAATCTGAACTGGGTCACTTCAGGCTGCAGTGTGAATGTAGCTTAGTAAACCAACTGATCATAAGTCGATTAATTGTTTTCATCCCTATTCATACAGCTGTCTCCTTCAGAGTCAGCTCTTGCTGGATTTACTTTTTTTTTTACCTGGTAGAAGCTGCTGGTACCGTGGAGGATTGTCGATCTGTATGGATGAAGATGAACACGATCAGAGTTCCCCTCCAGCTCTGTTACCTGTCCTCTGAGATGCTCTCGTAGAGAACTTTCTCTCCTGCACGCCCACTTACATACTGACGAGGATCCAGCACACACACACACACACACACACACACACACACACACACACACCACCACCACCTATCAGTGCAGGCGAGCAGCTCTGTTCGTACTGGTGTGTGCAGCGAGGAGCTGTATTTCACTCCCCATCCGCAGCAGCAGGACAGCTCCACAGGAGTGCGGTTGTCACCAGACATCACACAGCAGCTCAAGGCAAGCATCAACCTTCTCTCTCTTCCTCTTTTGTTCTCTGCTCTCCACTTTCCCTCCTTTCACCGATCTTGGAGTGACGCAGTCTGCCTGACCTTCCCTTATCTCTCCGCTCTCTATTTCTGGCTCCTCAGCAAGTGGGACTGCCATGGAGGACACCCTCACCTGCAGCCATGCCACCTTCTCCCAGGTGTTTGGACGCCAGGGGCAGCTCATGCAAGCCAGTAAGTGGCAGGAAGCACACCTCCTGATAAAAGCTGCATGTATCATGTGTCAGTATCTGCTCTCCACCTTTTGTTGATCCAGTTTCTCTTCTCTTTTTGGCTTGTTGTTGCAGTTTTTCTTTTTAGAGTGATCCTGATGTTGCGCAACAAGCATTTATAAAGCATGTCACAGAACCGGTTTACAATAGGATGAGGAAAACAGAAGCAGTTGTGGTTGGATGATTAGGGAGAGGATCATCTTAAGTTTTGAATGGTTGCTGTTGATGATGTTGGCAGTAAGTTCATGAGAGGCAGGTTGAGCATCTTTGTGTATTCAGAGCACTTCTGTTTGCTGTCAGGAGCTGAGCTACATTTGTGATGCTAACTCAGACAGCCTGAGATTTATTTGAAATAAAAGTTAACCGAAAAATCAGAAGAACACTTTTCTGATGCAATGTTTTTAAAATACCAAATAATTTATAAAGAGAGGGGGTTAAATGATTGTGTTTCTGTTCCGTATTTTCAGATCCATGTTGAGCTCTGATTGATATTCTACCTGGTATGTTTTCATTCAGTTTCTCTAATGGTTGTGCAGGATCTTCTGGGCTCCTGATGCTGTTAGGCTAAAGTTATTCCTTCTTGTATCTTTTATTGCATATGAAGTGTTTAAGTTCGCTATTATGATATATTTTTGGTGCTGCTTTATGAAGGGAGCAACTGGGAAACCACAGAATCAAAACTAGATTTTACAAGAGAACAATAAAGCACATTTTATGATATTGTACTATCATGTAGCGTCTTCTACTGCTTTGCAATATACGCAATGTTAGACCTGTCATAATAATCAATAAATCAATTAATTGCATCGTAAATGAAAATGAGCTCAATAATTTCCATTTCCATGATTAAACTATTCTCTGTTTTTCTACCAAGAACTGGATGACAAAAGTCTACAGTTGGTGCTTTGGTTTCAACAAGCCCTTTTTTCAAAGACAATTTTATTTGTTGTTTTGTTTATTTATTTTGGATATTTAAAATGTCCTCCAGTTCTAGTGTTAAATGTTAAAGTTAACACTTTGAACTTAAAGTTTATTGATCTTTGAGAACGTGTTCTTGCATTATTATGTCATTATACAACTTGAAAATGGTCTCAACATTATTATCCTTTATTGCAATAACTTTTGGGAGAATTTATTGTCCAAAAAATGTTTTCTTGCCAATAATAAATCGTATTGTAGTACTATACCATATCACATTGTGTTGTCATGCAATATAAACCGCAGAGAGTATCACACTACACCTTATCGTTTATCGTAGCCTACATTTACAATGCAGATCTATGGTATTTGGGTGAAACAGAAAAATAAAACAGCTTTTATAGCATTTATTATGCATGATGTTGATATTCTAAGGGTATCAGGATTAAATGCAAGCATTAATACTTTGACTCTGGATTAGCAGGTGTAGTGAATGGATGAATCATAGTGCATCATAAAGTATATAAGCACATTTTAAGCTTGGACTAATATGCAGTATTTAAGGAACCTTAAAAAATACATTAGGGTGATTATTAGATCAGAGGTCCTTAAGTCCAGTCCTCAATTTTGCAACTTTTAGATGCATCCCTTCTCCAGTGGACTTAAATCAAATGACTGGCTCTTTACCAGGCCTCTCCAGAGCTGAACAACTTGCTGCTGAGGAAATTCAGCCATTTGATTCGAAAATGTCTTAGACTGCAATGGACATGCTAAGAATTATAGATTTTAGAGAATATACTGAACATGCAACCATTTAAAGCAGCAGTATGTAACTTTTACAAAACTATATTTTTTGGATATTTGTTCAAAGTGTCTCTATGTGACAGTTCAACATGAGCGATAATCTGTGAAAAGATAGATTTTTTTTTTTACCATTGCTGCTATTACTGTCTGAAGAAATGGACTTCTGTTGGTCAAAAACAACAAATCAGAACCAGGAGGAAGGAGGAAGGTCTTGGTGCTGTCAATCATTCTCATGTACTTACTGCTAAATATGCTAATGGTGGGAAACAACTTAAAGAAATTGCCTTAGCATTCATGGCGGGCTGTCTGTGTGGAAGGAGGAGGAGGGAGGGTGTGAGAAGTGCATACATGAGATTGATTGGCAATGCTAAGACCCTCCTCGTTTCTTCAGATGATAATATTAACACTGGGATGAGGTCGAGCATTTCACCTCCTTTTTATAATATTTTCAGATTATCTGTCTCATTAAACTCACAACATGGTGACAGTTTTAACAAATATGTAAAAAAGATATTTTTGTAAAAGTTATTTACTGCAGCTCTGAATAGCTGTTTCTGTAGGAGCCGTGTGTTTCTTCAGATGACAGCAGGACCTTAGGGAGAAGGCAGAGAAACTTGATTTTTTTTTTCAGATTATCTGTCTCATATTGTCACGACATGGTAATAGTTTAAACAAATATGTAAGAAACACATTTTTTATAAAAGTTACAGACTGCAGATTTAAGTGGAACACAAAATGTCTTGTCTACAGATGTAACAGTGCCAGAAGTGTCGACACAAATAAATTTCCTCAAGTATTTTTCCCTTAGCAGATTTGGTCAGTACCTATTTTCAGAGCTCAGCCAAACAGTCAAAGTGTTTCCTCTTCACACCGGATAATGAGGAGGCAGAAATATCACAATGAATCTGGCTTTTGTGTTGCACCTCACACACACACTTAGTTTTATCAGTTTTAATTTCCTGTATTCCTCATCATTACTACCTGGAGAGAAACAGTTCTGATTCAAAGCAAGTATTACAGACACGAATCCAGCCGAGAAGCTAATATTGGAAACGGCAATTATTTTGGAAAACATTTCAGAAAGTATCTTGACACATTTATCACTGAAGGACTTCATCTGCTAGGATTTGTGACTACGCTCTATGTTAGGAGATAAAGTGGATTGGTGCTGCAGTGGATTGTTGTCTCTGCTAAGTTCTTAACCCTCTTTTTGCTTCAGAGCGGCCTTTTATAAATAATGCACTTTGTTTAAACATATCTGAAGGCTTAATGCTGTGTTCATGAGAGCAGGCTTGAATTGAAGTGTTTCTGGGCCCTGATTAAAATTCTGCTTCAGACGGACCAAATGCTGGAAGCAGTTTTTGAAAATGAGGATTTTTATGGAGCGCAGCTGATTTATTTCTGCCTCTGTTTTCATGTTTGCTTGCTAAATAGAGACGGCGACCCTGCCAGGATTTTTGTGGAAATAGTTTGAGCAATACACAGTTCAAATATTTAATAGTACCTGGGAAATGCACAGATCTTTATTTTGTATGAACCAAATGTGGCTATTGAAGGATCATAATGAATGAAGAGATACAACTAGAACAGCTTCTCATTAATCTCTATAGCTGACGGTCACAGTGGTTCAGCCAATAATATGAGAATTATACTCCAGTGGGAATAAAAGTACTTTATTTTCTAAAGGATGGTTGTGTATTAGAAGTAGATAATTATATTTTATCAAGTGAAATTGTAATTTATTTGGGTCATGAAGTAGTTTTTAATAGTGGTAGTAGGAATGTGTGATATGTACTGTAGAAATAATAGAAATTTGACCTATGATAGAGACCTGTAGTCTCCCGGTTAGCCGCAGCAATGCTTGTTGATGACGTAATCGTCCGACATCAAAACAGAGCAAGTGGGAAGCAGCGTGGCTGAGAGCGCAAAGGAAGAGCTTGTGAAAAAGGCAGGTCAATTATCTGTACCTGGTTTGGGTTTAACCTCCCGTGGTTTTACCACGACACTCAGGAGGAGTGCAGCAGATGTCACGGTCAGATGGGGAAACTGAGAGGGATTGGTGAGAGCCCCGCTGGGACGCGCACAGGGTAAACCCCGTTTCTTAACCCTCCAGCGGTCTTAGCACAATAATCAGGAGGAGCGCATCGGGTGTCACAGTCGGGGTGGGGTGACGGTCTGACAGTTTTTCCAAAACCACAAAAAGAAAACATTGTAAAATTACACATGGGTTCAGTGCGACCCCATCGGACTGTGCACAGAGTCCGATCCAAATTACCCCGTCTCTGAAGACCACAAGAGGGTTAAGCATTAAACCAGGAGCAGAAAATGTAATTTGCAAAGGGCATGTCTTACCACCTTAAAGCGAAGCAGGTATTTAGCTGAATACCAGCAACGCAGATAACTACAAATTCCAGTCACAACACTGGGAACAAAAAGCCTGATTTAGCACTGACAATCATTACATTAAAGTGATTGTGTTTCTATATAGATATATATTTTTCATTTATTTATTTAAATTTGATTTAACCAGGTGGCCACCATTGAGATTCAGCTGCTGCCCATCATTGCCACTAACAGGCAGCAACATAAAAAAGTTAAACATTACTTACAAACAACATCCACAAAAATGAGTGTTAAATGAGTTTCAACATAAATAGATACATTCCACTCAATTAGTATGTGATTTTTTTAGTTTCTATTGTAAGTTTTATATAAATCATATATATTGTTACCACTACCCATCACAATATGATATGAATTTTATGCCATATCGCATATCGTAGTATTAGTAATGGTGCCAAAATTTACTTTTGCGGCTCGGTTTTTACTATAAAACCAAGACTGGTGTTGTTGGTGTTTTAGATTCCTTCCTTCAAACATGATCACTGATCTTTAATCACCTTTAACTCTGATTAATCAGGCCCAGTAGGAAAGAAGTTGAAGAATTGTGCTCAGATATTTCCAGTTGGTGATAATTGTGGACTTCTAATGAAGTCTCTTTTAAGCTTGTGAAAACACTGAACCACGTCAGACTTCTCGTAGCAACCGTGTTTGGATCTAAAAACAAAGCAAATTGATGCCCAATGAAGCAAGAGCAGGCTATAAAAAGATATAAAAGCTTTGTGCCTTTTTACTGCCTGAAAGGACATTAAGAGATGTGGACATAAAGACAAGATCTGAAAGAATAGCAAAAACGCTCAGATAGAAACATTGCTTGTCAAAGAAGCTTCAAATCTAGGAGCTTGTGTGTTAAAGAGCTTGTCTGCAAAGAATAAATATATATATATATATATATACTTATATATATATAGAGAGAGAGTTGTTTATATGCTGAAGTTAACAGTCTTTGCATTGACTAGATATGATTATAAAAGGACAAAAACATCTTGAAAAGCTGCAGAGATGAAAAAAGCAACAAATTTGGGAGATTTCATCAGGTAGTTCTGTAATTAAGGCAGTTAATTAAGAAAACGTTTTGGACAATAACCTATATGAACAGTTGAAATGAGATATAATATAGAAAAATAAAATTTCTCTCACTTTGTATCACTGGGAGACTGACTTTTTATTGTTTAGGACACTTGGGATTAACAAAATTATTTTTATTTGCTGAAAGCCAGAACAATGAGTAAATAATAATAATAATAATTAATAATATTTATTTAAACAGATAAAATATCTTGTTGAGATCTATAGTCTCTCTTTAAAGAGGAACCTTTTTAAAAATTAAGATAAACAAGTACCAACATTTACATTCAGTCATAAATATAGATTTCTTTCATCTTAAAAGCATCAGATCATAAAATAATAAAAACATGACTATCAAATAACAAAGGCGGTCAACAACACTTTTCTTCTCTTTCAGTTGTGCTTTTACTTCACAGAGTCACTGTCTCTGTTAATTTTGACTCGTACTGAAGGTCATAAGTTATTTATTTCTTTCCTGGTTTACGCATTTCTCTGTACAAAGATAACTGTACCAAACAAACTATGAAAGTCAAAACGTCGGTGCCACAGCTGCGTAAGTTTCTGAGAGGTTAATTCATCAACGGAGGAAAACCTGTGAATGCATTTTTAGGTGAAAACCTCAAACAGCTTCATTGTGGGAAATCACAGAGAAACTTAAGGAAATCATGTGAACCTCCCCGACTCTGAATGTGAGAAGATGCTACATTCATCTGTTTATGCATTTTTAAGCAAGTTTAAGCTGCATGGGAATGTCCAGCCTTTGTCCTGTTAATCTGGCCATTCACTGCCAGATATTTTCAGCAGCTGTATTCAGCTCCAGCTCAAACTGTTTGACTACATCGCAGGGTTCAATAATTCACAGCTCACGAATCGTGTTCTCTCACTGTACAACCTGAGGCTCGGACGCTACCTAAACCGCTTTCTGCACTGCTGCCAACTCGTCAGCAAGAAAAAATGGATATTAGCCGTTTTAAAAGTCGCTGGAAGTCGTCATCACCTCATTTGCATATTTGGCAGAAGAAGAAAGGAATATCTACTTTGGCAAGGCAAAAGTGATTAAAAATACTAATTTAGATGACAAATAAACTCTATGAAATAACTTAATAATTTGATTTTAATAATATAAATAGTTTGCCTGAGCGTGTAGCGCATAAATCGTTTTTGAATAATATCAAATTTAACTCATCACACAGTGCAGGAGGTGAATCATTGACTGAAACTGAGTGAATCAAAAGCAGGGATTTATTTTAGTCCAAAAGTTTTACACATGGGCCAAAATTGTTGAGTTAAAAGTAAACAAGGGCCAAGAAAATGAAAAGATAAAGAAAGTAGTCATTTTTTATTTTTTTGTGTGGATCTTATTCATTGTAGATACAAAATTTGAAAAGGATTTTGCATGTTTGTGTATTAAAAGACATACATGTTGTTTTCAAATTCTTTTAGGCTCCAATGAACAGATTTATTATCCAGTTATAAGAACAGGATTTCTTTATAAACGCTTGCTAGACTTAGCTAGGAGACTGAATAAAGCTGATTTAGGTTCAGAAAGTGAGCTTTTCACTAAATGTCTCTGGATAAACGTGGTTCTACATACCATAGAAGATTGGCTACAAAAAAAACTTGAACTTTCACTTCTTGAAAACTGAAAGTCTTTTTATTACAATAAAAGGTTTTTCCATGTATGTTAATATCTCAGATATCTGAAGTTTTTATATCCTTTAGGTTACAAACCCACCTCAAACTGATGTGCAAAAGCAAAGCAGCCCAATGATTGTTTCTGTCTATTTCCATTCCTTTGACATACATAGAAACTTTCTGTAAGAAGAAAAAAAACATCCAAACCACTTGGACTATTGTTGAGTTATTTTTTACAGAGTAATAAAGTCATCTAGCAGGTTTGATTGTATCTTTTTCATTGTTGGTAGTCTGAATATTTAATAAAGAGCAGTTTTTAAGTGCAGTCCCAGCTCCACCATACACAAACAAACATGAAAACGCAGTAATAGATCTATTTTCAACCAGGTTCTGCTCCAAAGCATAAAGAATGTGTAAACGTTTTCACTGAGGCTCTTTAAATGTGTGCATATGTGCAATTTCAAATTTGCATTTGTTATCACAATAATTCTATACAAAATAGAACTGGATGTTTTTGCTAATTTATTGCGAGAGAAAGCAAAAGGAAATGTCCCCTATGGAGCTCCGTACTTGGCAAACCTGTGTGGAGAAAAATGTAAAAAAGTCTTTTTTGTGCAGCCGTACGATTGCTAATCGGGAGCTGGTCGCTTCTCTGTTTGCTACATAATTCACAAAACGGCAAGCTGCTGTGAGAAACTTCTGGAAGAAAAACCAAACTGTTTGGCTCAAGTCTTACCTTTTAAAGGTAAGGCAACAAGCAATAAAAAAGATGCTGGATTTTGAACATAGAAAAATCTGTCTCTCATTGTTCTGGCTTTGGCAAATAGGATTCATTTTAGCAAAACAGGAAAAGAGGTTAAAAACTCCTATCAGGCATCAGGCTGTCATGACCTCCAGAATATGAAAGCTCTCATGTAACCAAAAAGAAATCAAGGCTCTGCCTGAATGGATGAATGTCCGCCCGTTTCACAGTCAAAGCTGGGTGGAAATCCTTTGCTTTGCAGTTGTGAGGCAGCCAGGAGTTCAAGAAATCCACTGGAGGGTTCAGCTAAATGTTCAAAAGTCCTGGTTCAAAACGTGACATTTTCTGCTGGAAGCAGAGACTCTGTTGACGGCTCTCTGCCTCCCGACAGGAATAAACTCAATTCCCATTTTAATTTCTGAATGGCTACCTCATCCTGTATCTATAATTGGTCATTTCATAAATATTTAAGTAGTTTGGAAGATTTTGTCGTTTGTTTTTAAACTTCCTCTGAGAGTTATATTTAGTTCCTCTAAGAAAAACAGTTTTTGGATTTTTAAAAAAGTTTATTGGGCAGAGAAACTTAGAGAGATGAGACTTTTTCTTCTTCTTTTTCTTCTTCTCCATATTGTCATTCTCATCTTATCAATTTGTGCTTTGTCATTTCTTTGTTCTTCATAGCCCACTGCTTTCTGAATGTGTCACTCAGCCCAGGTCTCATATTTTCATCACTGCAGAAAACCAAATCTTACCAAGTATTTTTAGTCTAGTTTCTGGTGCAAATATCTTATTACACAAGAAATGAGAAAAAAACTAACGTGCAACTTTTCAGCAAGAGATATGAGCCTATTTTAAGTCAGTAATTCATTAATATTGATAAAAATGGCCTAGTTTTACTGGATTATTTCACTTAGGTGAATAATATTTTCATTAAGGGATTAATTACTTGAAACCAGTTCCCTATTCTTGCTGAAAAGTTGCTTGTGAGCTAGTTTTGTTTTATTTCACGTGAACTAAGATATTTGAACCAGAAACTAAACAAAAATACTTGTTAAGATTTGGTGTTTTTGCAGTTTCATACGAAAACGGCAGACAAAAAAATCAAACTATGCCACACTTCAAAAACACAAAAACTAACCCAAGTATTTTCATCTAGTTTCTGGTTCAAATATCTTAATATTTTTTACTTTGAACTTGCTTGTTTTCAGTAAATAATTATTGAATATTTATTTAAAAAGTGCTAGTTCCACTTTTCACTTATATTTAGACATTTTTCATGTTATAAGTGAAATAATCTGCCAGTGAAACTATTATTTATTTATTTATAATCTACATTCAAGAGTTATTGACTTAAATCAAATGTAAGACTTTGTTTTTGCAGTGTGGGTCTTTTGATTGGTATATTCAGTGACCCTTCCTTCTATATCGGCCCCATTTCCCAAAATAAAACTTGTTTGGTCTGATATATGCAGTCGAGTTAGTCTATGAAAGTAAAAATCAACTTTTGGATTCATCCGCTCACACTGTTCGCCAGCTCAGCTTATAATTTTTGCAGCATCTTTGCAGTTTTCCTTTTTTCTCTCCAACTGCCTGCAGCAACTCAAAGTTCTTGAGGCTAAACATCTACATAAAACAAGCCTCATGTGTTCGATCACTGCGTCTGCACAAATCCCTGCCAGCTCAGCCTCCTCTCCGTCACGGCCGGAGTTTGGCTCCCAGAGCGACCCGTAGTCACCGTTCTACTCCGCTGGACCACAGTGGTGCTGGAACCGGCTCGCTCTGCGGTTTTCTGCCGCCTCGGGGTCCGGAGACGCCTATAACTCTAAATGTTGTCATCGTCCCTCCTGTGTTTTATCATCGTCATGTCGCTGCAGCGGGAGGTCAAGGTGCTGGCTTCCATCCAATGTTTTCATCCCGGTTAGACTCAAGGGCTGCTGGCCATCGACTTTAATATCATTTAGAGACTCTCTTTGAGTGCGTCTTTGACAGAACGACGTTCACTGCAGGTGCTTCCTGAAACAAATCCCATCAGAGGAAGCGCTTTGTATTTTTTTCCCCGCATATACCGCTCTCTGTAAATGTTATTTCAGGTATATTAAATTAGCAAAAACACAAAGCACCACTGAATCTGCCTGATTACTTTCACTCCAATCTACTTTATTGAACGAGCCTCCCACACTGGAAATCACTTGCTCAGAGTCAATACAAGTGTAATTTATAAAGCCCTCCTTCCTCTTGTTTCCATATTGGATTTGATAAAATCAGGAGCTGAAACTCAGCAGGTCACATAAGCTGCATAACTCCTAACAAACCATCATAACTGTTGAGTTATCAGGCTCCACAGTCACACTTGTTGTGTGTAGTTACAGGTTTTTGAGACTCTTACATCAGTCACATTTATCTTAATTAGTACACATTAGTAAACTATCGATAAATAGATTCAAGAGCTCACTTGCCGTGTTGTTTGCTCAGCAGAAACAAGAAGCTCTGGTTTCTGTCGGTAAAAGGGATCAACCCGTTCTCAATGACTGACAGGAGAGTCTGTCAAGTTTCATTAACTCCAGACGTCTCAATTCATCGCATGATGAAACAGACGCTAAGCTGCAGGAAGCATAGTTGTAGTAGATACTGCATGTTTTCTAAATAAACTTGCCACACTACTTTAATTTAAATCTAACCAAATTGCGTTTACTTGTAGTAAAAGTCTACCCTGAGCTAAATTAAGTCACACTGGTGCTTTTAGATTAACATCTGCAGACTGGAAACAAAATGTAGCCCTGACTGTTCATAGATTTTGTTCAACCTGCTGGCTTAGATCGACTGCTGCTAATCGCATTTTTATAATTATATTAAAGCAGGACTTGATTGATTGCATGTACTGTAACTGCACTGCAAAAACACAACATTTTACCAAGTATTTTTAGTCTGGTTTCTAGTGCAAATGTATTTAAATGCACTTGAAATATGATAAAACTAACTTACATGTAACTTTCCAGCAAGATATTAGGGCTTGTTTTTAGTAAATAATTCCTTAATATTGATGAAAAAGTTCTGGTAGATTATTTGACTTATGACAAAACATTTTTTCCCATTTTAAAAGATAACAATCTAAGTGTTTCCAGCAGTGTATTATAAGCCTGGCGGGCCACCAGGCTTTACTTGTGCCCCCACCAGGCTAAGCATTGCTTATTTATTTACTTTTTTTTTAATGCTTGAATTTTTTAAGACTTTTTATAGTTGGTGTTCAGATATTAATCTTCCAATAACACATAATTAACAAGTGATATTTTCAAATTTTCTGTGAACTTTAAATTTTTTTTTTACTCAAAAACATGGTGGCTTAGCAAGTTTCCTGATTAAAACCTTGAATCTGCCAGTGGAGTTTGTTCTTTTTCATCATTATTAATAAATTATTTACTTAAAACAACCTCCTACATCTTCTTCAAATGTTAATAGTAAGCTAGTTTTGTCTTGTTTCAAGTGTGTTAAGATATTGGCACTATAACTAGACAATACTTGGTAAGAGTTTGTGTTTTTACAGTGTGGATCTGAATCTGAAATTTACTTTGTTGGACTAAACTAGAAATGTTTCATGTTGGGTTTTGACATGTCTGTGTTTTATAATAAACTAAGTTACAGTACAGTTTATCCAAACACAGTTACATTTAACATCTTACTTAACGTCTGAACCTTTCCCAACATTTGTATTCAGTTCATCTTTGTTTTTTTGTGTCATATATAAATAACTCATGAATATATTTGTCATGTTGTGAGTGAAGGTCGAACCAAAATGCAAGTGGAAGCAGAAAGCGGATAATGATGAGTGAAGTTTAATTAAAAAGTCCAAAAACGACTTACAACTGGAAGGAAAACAAAGCAACTGGGAAAAACAGTGAGCGGATAACATGGAGCAACAGAGTTTGACTGGAAAATAACAGGAGAATCAACATCCAGATGTGATGAGAGAGTAAACAAACGTAAACTACATCAACTATAAGCAAAACAGAACAAGTCTGAGCAAATCAAAATAAGAATAACTGAGGCAGACAGAAAACAAATAATCAAAACTGTGAACCCAAAACAACCCAATTCACAGTTTTCACTCCACACTGTTTTTATTTTTAAGCAGAATGAGGCAAAACTTTAAACTGCTGCTGTGCCAGTTACTCAACAGGTTGTTGCTAGGTAACCAAAAAGTGAGTGAGTTGCTAGGTAACCATAGAATGAGTGAGTTAGTTAAAGACACCAACTGTTCATGGCTGGCCTTGAGACGTTGAGCAGCTAAAGCCTTTCCTCTGCCTACATCTCCCAGAATGCTGTGCATTTTTAAATCGGAGTTCAGTGAATATTCTATATATCGAATAGTCTATCAGATGTATTATCTAATTTATATTAATCACATTTCATCTGCCATTGTTCAAAGTAACGAGCATTGTGCTGTTATCAGCTGTTGCTTGTTGAATAGAAACTGAACACAAAATGTTCAGCAAAGGCATCGGAGTGTCCAACTTGAAGTGTTGGATGTGTTTCTGATGCATGAAACGCATCCAGCGTGAACGCAGCATTAGAGAGTGTGTGTTTAAGTTGATATACAGGGTTCAGTTTCCTCTGCACACACCATTTTGTATTTAGGTGATAAAGTTACATTTTGGTCTGAAAAGACTGCATCACATTCTTCCACATGCTTCCTATGCCTCCAACATGGCTTGTAGTAAATTGAGAACAGGATTTACTTCAACACTGTCTTCTTGCTATTCTCCCCTTGAACTTGTTCACATTTTACAACCACAACTACAGACACTATTTACTATAAACTAGCTTCTTTCAAAAGGAAATTGAGTGCACTGGATCTCTTTTAAGAGTATCACAGAAAATGGCACTGAATGCAAATGCATGTGTCACTTTTAAGACTTATCTGTAAAACCTTTTGGAAACTGTGACTTTTTTTCTCCAATATGTATTTCAGGATGTATCAGTGGTTAATGCTCTTTGTTAGCATTGAAGTTTGTGGTTATGATGTGAGAAAAAAATATTTTACATGACAACATAAAATCATATGATCCACTTCTTTGCACTGAAAGCTAATTTGAATTTGAGGGTCAAAACTATTGACAATGACATTTTTCTTGCTCTAAAATAATATTCTAAATGAATTTCCTGCAGAAAGCACCTTCCTGTTTCTAATTCTCTTTATTCCTACATGGCCCTGCATTGTTTTAAAAGATTGCACATATTTTACCCACCCCCGCTTACCGTAATCTATGTATTTTCGTTAATCTCTTTCACACACACACTCACACAAAAAGAGGGTTATTGGGAAAGGTTTAAGTGAATGCGCATAAGCTGAATACTGCTCGCTCAGCGGACACATCTCTTGGATTTAATAGTCACTCATCTGCAGCACCAAGAAGCAGCTAAATTTGTCGCTGCCTGATCTGCTGTGGAGAGTGCTTAAGGTATGAGCATCAGCAGATTTCACACAGGAACTAATCCTGCTTTTTTTGGAGGCTGATTACTGTTTTTTGAGGTTTGTGTAACTGTGTCAACATTTTTCGTTACTGCATGGACATACTGTACGTTCCACCAGCCCATGGTACAAAACTCCATGCTGCAGAGAGGAAAACTGGTCTAATTTAGTGCACACACCTCAGGAGCAGCTTGCAGTGCGCTGTTCACTTTCCTGCTGTGTTTTCTGCCCGCGTGCTGACTCTGCAAATCTGCATCGCTCTGCTCACTTCTCTTTCTTTTTCGAAACATCAGTTTTTGTCAGAGTTTTGCCACAATGCTGTCACAATCCACCGCAGAGCAGACAAAGTAACACAGAGGAGGAGAGAGATACTGGGATACGAAAAAAGCTGCAGAGCAATCTTCAAACAGAGGCAGAGATGTGGTGTGAATTTCAAATCGGTGCCACGCTTCCAAATAACTCGAAAAACATATAACTTCTAAATGTAAATTTATTCTGACTGGTCAAAGTTATGAGCTCTTCTGAAAACTTTTCATTGGAAATTTGTCAGTGAAACCAGAGAGAAATGTGAAGGGTGAAAAAGAATCAAGAGTATGAAAATGGAGATATAAGGTTTTTGCCCGACAGTGATGACACTATTTGGTTCTGTTTGCTGGAACGCAATCTAAATAAATAAAATCAAATTTTGCAAAAGAAACAATAGACAAGAGTTAAAGCTGCAGTATGTAACTTTTACAAAAATATATTTTTTCCATATTTATTAAAACTGATCTGGCCTGAGACAAATAATCTGTAAACCCACCCCCACTAATGACCAAAACAACCAGTCAGAGCCAGGGGGCAGGTCTTAGCGCTGTCAATCAATGCTGCTAAATGCGCTAATGGTCGAGAAACGACTTACCACAGGAAAGCAGTTTATCCGCTGTAATCAGTGGCTATGCTAACTGGCTTTAGCTTTAGCGCTTGGCTTTGGTGGTGAATATTAAAAATAC